>CAJHQQ010002916.1:0-54502 GCA_905132885.1 Moricandia moricandioides
AGTTATTTCAGATAATATTGGTCAAATAGCTGTAACTAATAACAATCTAGACATATTTTAATCACTTTCTTAATATGTGTGAAAAAATGTCAAATTGAAACTTATTAAACAGAGGGAGTACAAATAACCATTTTCGGTTCCACACCAAACCATGTGCAAGTTAGATGAAGAATTTATAATGGTTTGAAACAAAAAAGCAGTCATTTAGTTTCCAACCTACTACAATAACGTCCTAAACACAAACAATAAATACAGACCATTTGTATTTATTCTTCCTTGAATTCGAAATCGTTACATGTCATTGAACATGACTGCTTTTATGATTTATGTGTGATGTATTTTGAGAGCGATGAAAATGGGATTAATTAGAATTTTTGAATGGAGATAAGATTTAAGTGCAATACCCTTATATTCTTGAATAGAAATACCACTAGAGGTGCGATTAGTATACAAAATTACTATAATTTTTTGTAGGTTTACTAAGCTTACGTTTTAAAACACTTTGAGTTAGAAATGTCAATCAACCTATCAAGCTTGTAAATAAAGCCTCATAAGATCCATGTTGTCGAATTCTTTTGATATGGTTCTCTCTAGCGGCTACAAAGTAAGTTTGTGGGTTGTCTACCTTTATTCAAATATTCAGTTACTTTGGCGATTTTCTGTCTTAGAAAACGAGATTTGATTAGTTGCAAAAAAAAGATTGAGATTGGCATTCTTCTGTCTCACTTAAAGTAGTTTTTAAAAATATTTGCTGCAAAATAAGCGATGTTTATGATCAAAATTTAATGATGCTTAACATTTTTGATAAGTACATCATCCTTTTTATTTGTTGAAGTCACTTAACTTAATGTTAGTTTCATGTAAAAAAGATAGATTATATAAAATTTTGTACCTTTTAAATCTATGTGCATTTATCTTAGACACTAATTAAAGTGTAAAACTGGGGGGACTATTATAGTAGGGTCGACCAAATGCAGTAGAATGACGGTGCTACAAAATAAAGAAAAATCAATGTAGGCAATTTGTGAATATTTAGTAGGATGATAAAAATTAGGAATATCTGCTGAATTATTGCAAGGGATTGGTGTCTGTCTGCTCGATTTGGTTCGTCGACACTCGACAATAAAAAGGAAATAAAAAGGTAACAAAACTTACTGTGGACTATTACACCTTGAACTTATTATCCGAGATTCAGATCCGATCTGAGATATGCTTCAGATATGCTAAAAAAAGGATATCCTAGATGCCCAAATCCGAATAGTAAAATCTAGGATCCATCCAAACCGGATCTGGATCCAGATATTTTAATGTTTAGGTATAAATATTCATATCTAGATCTATGTTTTTAAAATATATTAAAATTTTAATTTTACTAATAATTATATTTGATATATTAGTATTTATACATAAAATAAATTTCATAATATTATATTTTAATTTTACTAATATTATATGCCATATATATTTATAGATTTTGTATAAATATTTAATTTATGTATGATTTTTTTAAAAAATTGTATGTTTATTTATTTTTTATTTTTTAAATTATTTTTACGGATCCGGATCCAAATCCAGATATCCGCGAAGATTACATTACCTAGATGGATATCCAAAATTCGGATACCCAAAGACATGGATCCGACGAATCCAGATCTTGATATCCTAAATTTCCCGGATATCCGAATCCATCTTACCCCTATGGGCTATAAATATGTAGTTAATGTGGACTGTGAAGTATTTGTGCGAATGATTTGTGGCTACTTAATAAAGAACTTTGTAAAAGAGACAACTTTTGTTGTAATTACGTTTATAAAATGAAACAATTACACTTAGGAATACTTTCCCACTTTTCAATTACACAATGGAGAACTTATAGTTAGAGACACATATTTATCATATGTAATACCTTATTTGTCCTCTAAGAAAACTAACTAAACTTCTCTTTTCTTTTCTCTTTGTCGTTGCTATGTACTTTTTTTTCAATACCATTTAGATTTTTTGAATAAGAGAGAAACATCATAAAATCAAAAACAGATTTTTTAATTAATTTTGAAACCTGAGTCATTATTTTTGTCTCTTTTCAATTCATCTTCATCTTTATATAATCTACGATAATCATAAGCTTCCTTTCTTTGAATCAAGACTACTCAAAACTCATATTAGAGAGATTGACTGAAAATATGAAGATAAGTTTCATTATCTTTCACTTTCTGGTGAAAAAATATCAACATGTTTTTTTCAGCCTATTCACGTAATCTCTATATTTTATCTTGATTCAAAAGAACGTAACACAATTGACTCGATGCTTCAGAAACCAAGTCACAAAATCGAACTCAATTTCGGCAATAGTGGTGACACGACATTTTTTTGAAATCTTAATTTCAAATTCTTTATTCTCTTGTATAATCATAAATTCCAAAATCATGAATAATCACATTGTCTGTTCATAGATTTTTATTGCTAGTCTCAATTTCAATTTTCTCTGAATTTCATCACAAATTTTAAAAGTAATCTTTTTTCTTTATTTGATTTACCTATCCAAAAATTTCTTATCTACGACTTGCATGTCCACGAAACGTCATTCACAAAATGGTGTCCACAAAACTTATCCACACATTTTTGTGCATTTGAAATTGGTTGTTGTCATTTGGTGATAAATTTACATATGAATGGATTATGAAACAGATCAAGAAAAGAAAAGCTTAATCAATCATGAAACTGATGAATGAGTTTCAAAGAGAGGTTATGTTAAATGAAGAATCAGATTCACAACTCATCCGTCCAAAAATAATCTATCTTTAGCTCATCCATCCATAGCTTCTTCTTCCATGCATTGGTTGACCAGTGACCCTCTATCCAAGTATTGTTTGTCGAATTTTTTAATTTATTAGTTATTAAAATATATCAAAATGGATGTTAAAATATAGATTTTTTTACAACTAGCTATACTAAATATATGTATTTATCAATTTTAAAATTTGAAATACAAAAAAAATTAAGATCTAAGGGGTTAATATACAATAAAAATAAAAAATAAGTTAATACAATCTTATCTTCTATTGTTGGATCTTTTTGCTTCTAATAAAATATAAAGGCATGAAATTATCAAATATAAAAATGATACACATTTATTGCCCGCTTCCAGAAATTTAATTAGTTTATCATTGTATCCTAAATACTCACACTTCTTCTTTTAGCCAACTAAAGATATTTTGGTCTACAACAGATAGTTCTGTACGTAGAGAGTGTCCACTGCTAGGAATGTGTCTTCTTGTGTAAAGGAAACAAAAAAAGTTTCTATAACTGTAATTTTCTCTTATAAACTCAGATGGAAGATCCATTAAGGCAATACAAGAAAATATATAAGAGCCTTAGAACAATCTAGAACTAAGCTCGTCTTATCCTAAACCACCAGCCTGTCTATGACTCATCATTGACTAATCTGGATAAGGTATTGAATATGTTCAATGTAGTGAGCATATTCGTTTCAATTGCAGAGCCATTGCTTTGTTTTTTTCGTGTTCTTGACTTGAGCTGGTGTGTAGACATTTGACTCTTTATGAGCCAGTGTCGATGTTGTTAGCCCCATTATCTTATTGCCCATATTCCCCCTCAAACTTGGCGTGTCACTGAAGGCAACACCAAGTTTGTTTCTCATGTCCTCAAATGCTCTTGTTGGAAGGGTTTTTGTGAATATGTCAACCAATTGGAAGGTCTGTGAGATGTGCTTGGTCTCTAAGTGTCCAAGTGCGAGTTGCTCTCTTATATAATGCCAGTCATTTTCGAAGTGTTTAGACTTCTTACGCTGTAACGGATTGGTACTAAGATAGACTGCTGAGAGATTGTCACATTGGTGAAGAGTAGGATTGGTCTGATGAATTCCTAGGTCTCGAAGCACGAATGACAACCAAGTGATTTCACGAGCTATAGTAGTGAGTGCTCTATACTCAGCTTCAGTCTATGACCCTGAGATTGTATCTTAACGCTTTGCAAGTGGAGATGCATGCTTGATGAAGAACGTCTTCTGCATATGTTGACTGATGAACAAACAATCCTTCAGATGTTTTCTCCATTTCTATTCCAAGAAAATATTGAGGAAAACCAAGATCTTTCATCAGAAACCTCATGTTTAGCTTTTGCAGAAAATTATCCATCAGCTTTGACCATTATCTGCCAGGAGGATATCATCTACATATATGAGAAGTACCATGTGTTTTCCTTGAGCTTGATAAGTAAACAGAGATGGTTCAAACTTGTTGCAAACAAAAACCAAACTGCAAGAGGAAATTATTGAAGATATCGAACCAAGTACGGGGGCTTGTTTGAGACCATACAGAGCTTTAGTGAGTTTGCATACATGGTCTGGTTTCTATGAGTCCACAAATCCTTGTGGTTGTGTCATGTACACATGTTCTTTCAAATATCCGTTCAGGAATGCATTTGAGACATCAAGCGGTTTCAGAATCCAACCCTTTGTAACAACAATCTTGAGAACAATTCTTATAGTTGCAGTTTAAACCAATGGGCTGAATATTTCTAGGTAGTCTAACCCCTCTATTTGATGATTAACCTTGCCAAGAAGTCTGACTTTTAACTTTTCAACATCTTCGTAAGGCTTCAACTGCGTCTTGCGCAGCCACTGAGACCCAATTACATTCATGTTTGGAGTTTTGGTAACTAAAGTCCAAGTATCCAACATGTGAATTATTCCTATCTCTTCTATGAAGGTATTGTTCCAAAAAGGATGAGCCATTGTTTCAGCTATCGACTTTGTCTTAGTGGTTAAAAATTTAGAAGCTAGGAGCATGTAGGTCTGTGTATTCCTGCTTTGGATCTTGTATTCATGGTGTGAGTGTTGTCGACTGGATTTTCTGCAGCGAGAGCAGGAACTGGGCATGAGGAGGCGGTTCAGCTGGGGAGGGGAAGAGGGTGTTTATCAGCAGCAAAAACTGGTGCTTGTAGTGGTTCAGGTGGAACAACTGCAACATGCAGTATTCTTGTGATTCTTTGATGTGAGACTAGTTCTGTTGGAGCTAATGACTTCCAATCTTGCATTTGCGGTGTCTTGTAAGCAAGGATCAAAATCTTGTATTGGTATTTTAATGGATAAGTAGTCTCATCAAAGATCACATGCCAGCTTATGTAGACTTTCCCACTTGGAGGATGCAAATACCGATAAACTTTATATTGAGAATGATATCCAATGAACATGCATTGAATTTTTAATCAAATTTATTTGTTTTTTGAGACCTGGGACATGGATAACAGGTTGTTCAAAACACCCTGAGAGCAGAGTGGGCAGGCTTCTTGTGCTGCAGAAATTCATTCAGACTTCTATCTTGCAAAACTGAACTTGGCAACTTGTTTCCCAATTTAAGCTGATGTAAAGAGCATGGTAAGACCAAGTTTAAACATGTGTTTGTGCTTTCTTTCTGTGGTGCCATTTTGTTGGGGCGTGTATGGATAGGAAATGATTTGCTTAATACCTGACTCTAAAAAGTATTCTTTCAACGCAAGACTCATAATTCTCCTCCCCCATCACTTTGAAATACTTTAATCTTGGTGATAAATTGATTCTCTGCCAGTTTTGAAAGCCTTTGAAAACTGGAAAGAAGTTAGAATTGGCTTGAAGAGGACAAAAATAACATAGTATCTGAATCTCTGGTTTGATACAACTGGAACAGGTCCCAATAGATTTACAATTTGATTCTATCTAAGGGTTGCAATAGACGAGATTCTGAAGAAAAAAACTGAAGTGTAGATGATTTTCCTATCTGACAAGGCTCACAAATAGGTTTGATGTTGCTTTTATTGACTGAAATCTCCTTGTTGTTGTTGAGTTGTTGAAGAATCTGATAGTTTGAATGCCCAAGTCTTTGGTTCCAAACCTCTGCATCTGCTGCACACTGTTGATTTGAGTAGAGTGCAACTATCTCTTGACTCTCCAACACATATAGGCCATTACGATGTGGACCCTTTGACACTACTTTCTGAGTTTCTAGATCAATCACACAAACTTTAGATGCATCAAAGAATACTCAACATGGGTAGCCCTCACATAATTTGGAGACATATAATAACGACTTCTTAATATCAGGGCATACGAGTACTTCACTGAGAGATACATTACCTAAAGTGTTAGAGAGAGTGACAGAGATCCCATGTGTGATTGGTAGATAAGTTCCATCTGCTACCATCACCGTATCATTCCCATTGTATTTCTCCACCATAGCAGGTTTGTTGTACAGGCAGTAACATGTGATGACGCTACAAAGTCAGGATACCATTCCTTGCCAGAAGTATCATCAGTTTTGCAGAGAGGAGAAGGCTTGATAATTCTTATCAAACCTGCTATAACACTTGAGAGCAATGTGGCCTACATTTCCACAAATTTTGCATGTTGGATGTGTAGTGTTTCCAGCAGGTGAAGATTAGTGCTGCGAGAAACCTCTTCCTCTACTGGAGTTACGTCCACACCTCTTTGTTGATTGGAGCACCCTCTTTCTCTGTAGTTTGGATTGTATTGTGTGGGTATGATGTCTGATGTGTCTGAAATGCAAGGTGAGATGTAACAGCTGCATCAGACTCGTCATAGGAGGGAGTAAGCTGTCGTAAGGCTGAACCTCTGACATGACATCATTGAAGGTCAGCTGAGAGAACTTAGAAAGAGAACTTTGTATCACTGCTGTAACTGGATCATACTCATGACTCAACCCATTAAGAAAGCTAAATATTTTCATAGACTCTTCAATCGGTTTTCCAATGGCGCTTAGAGTATCTTAGATTCCTTTAAACGCAAGCGAGCTTTTGTTGAAGTTCTCTACAAGAGACAACCAGATCTCCCTAGAGGTTGGAAGATTGTGAACAGAGCCAAGTACTTCCTCAGAGAGGGTACAAAAAAGCCAAGATCTTACGAGTTGATCGGAGCAAAACCATGTCTTGTATAGAGGGTTTGCAAAAAGAGGATAACACCATTGTTCTCGACCTGGCTTGTTGGGGCTGGAGGGGTGATGGCACCGTTCACGAATCTGATGAGTTTCTTACTGGAGAGGATGGACTCAAACTGTGTCTTACATAGCAAGTAATTGCTATATGTGAGTTTCAACATGACTGAGTAAACAACATGAACGATGCTAGGGAAAGGGTATGGTGGATCTACCATTGTTTCGCCTGTGAGAGCTTACAGTAACTCTAATAACATAAAGAACTTTGTAAAAGGGACAACTTTTGTTGTAATTAGGCTTATAAAACACATCTGAAAGATCTATGATGGCAATCAAAGACAATATATAGGAGTCTTAGAACAATCTAGAACTAAGCTCATCTTATCCTAAATCACCAGTTTTTCTATGACTTATCATTGATTAACCTAGATAAGAATTTGTTCAAGGTAGTGAGCATCTTCGTTTCAATTGGAGAGTCGTTGTTCTGTTTTATCGTCTTCTTTACTTAAGTTGGTGTGCATACATTTGATTTTTGATGGGCCAGTGTCAATGTTGTTAGACCTATTACCTTATTGCCCTGACTTAATACATTTCTGATATGGGTTTTCCTGTATATAAGTTTGAAGAATAGTGTGTTCTACTTGAGAAGCGAGTACAAAAGAAACGAGCATAATTTATTGATGTTAAATCAAATTTCTAGTATATTACACATAATCAATCGCTGATACAAATCATATACAAATACAGTTATGCGATATATTATAACAAATGCAATGAATATTTATAAGAAGGATAGTTATATTAATGTTGACCTAGTTTTATTTGCTCACAAACGGTTAGATTTGTTTTTTTTTCTTGCAACCATTTTTAATCCTTCTTTCAATCTAACATGATCCATTTTCTCTGTTTTACAGCCAATTTCAGTCTGAACGATTTATTTCATATTCATTTGGGGACATACACACGTCGTAGCACAAAATATAATGCTTTTAACAACAAACTTTGTTTTGTAAGATATCATACCAAACATCGTGTACTTTCAAAGATTGTACTTGAAATAATCACCAAAATAGTTTCTTAATAATCCTATCTCTTATATAAAGCCAACGCAGCAACGCTCAATATCATATGCATAATGCAAGGTTAAATCTTCGTTAACGTACAAATTTTTATGTGTGAATATTGAAATCACCTTAGGATGCTCCCAGTAAGAACAGAAAATTTGCCAATTATAAAACAAAAGTAATTTATAGAGAAATACCTTAAGATAACTCTAAAATGTTTTTGTCACAAAATAACATATAAGGAAAAAAAACTAAAATATATTTTATTAAATGTGTAAATATAAACTCATACCATTAGGGTTAATTAATATAAACTTAAAGTTTAGAGCTATGGAGTGAAGTTTTGGGAGTGGATTTAAAAACTTAAACAAATATTAAAATTTCCAAAATAAAAAAAAGTTGTTTCCTTCACTTTTAAGAGCTATTTTCATGAATTAAATTTAAAATGGGCAAGTTAAAAGAATTTCCCTAATTAATAAGTGGACCAAAAAGGTAAAATGTGCAAATTCCAGTTAAGCCACTTCGAACTTTTATGGCTTCTCCAACAGATATTTAAATAGCCCATTTGAATTTTAGTCTAGGCCCACTTAAGGTATCATGACAGCATTATCGAGTATAATTAAAGTTAGGAAGTACTAATTTTAATTTGCTAATAAAATACACAAACTATTTTGGATTCCCATTTAATATACAAATTAATTTGTATTGCTTATTAAATACACAAACTTTTGAAATTTGCAGATTTTACACATTTTTTAGACGGCGTCAACTACATTTAATGGAAGTGACAACGACGTTACTATTTAACTAAACACATATTTAAATTGCATAAAAAATTTCTTAAAAATATACAAACTAATTTTTATTTTCTAATAAATACACTAACTATTTGGATTCCCGTTTAATACATTAACTTTTTGTCTCTCATTAAATACACAAAATTTTAAATTTGAATATTCTACATATCGAGTTAGACAACGTCAACTATGTTTAACAGAAGATGATGTGGTTAAACTGTGAAAATCAAGCTTGCTCTCAGTCAAAACCTCTCAAATCGATTGAACCCTAATTCAAGTTAGTTTCAATTCGAGTTTAGTACCATAATCTGTTTCAACCTCTTTTATTCTCCAAATTCTTTTTCTTATTCTTCACTTTAATTTTCCTTTATATCGTTTCAAAGTGAAGTAGATTTTTATGTTGTGAAAAAGAATGAAGAAAATTAGCCAGTTTAAAACAGTTTTCTTTGTCCTTTTTCACGACATGGAAACCGACTTCACTTCGATACAATATAAAAGGAAATTAATGTGAAGAATAAGAAGAAAAAAGAACAAAATTTGAAAAATAAAAGAGGTTAGAACAAATTATGGTATCAAACTCTAATTGAAACTAACTTAAATTAGGGTTCAGTCGATTTGAGAGGTTTTGATTGAGAGCGAGTGTGCTTTCACAATTTAACCATATTATCTTCTACTAAACATAATTGATGTTGATCACTGTCAGTGATCATATGTATTATCGGCATCATCGTTACCTTTAGTTTTCTTCTTTATGATAACTCTCTCTCTGGAACTTTGACAATGTTATGTTATAATGTAATAAAATAATTTTTAGTCTTGTATTTATCGTTGTGTCATCTAGTAATCGATTTTTAAGCAGTTGTGTCTTATTGTTACGTGCATTTTGCCTGCCCCATGATTAATCTTGACTTTGAGGCAAGATCCCGAAAGTTACTATAAGAAATAATCTATCTCTCTAATCGCGCAAAATATCTTCTCTATTAAAAGAGAAGTACAAAAAAAATCTACTAGACAAAAGTCATTGTAGGACCATTTCAATAATTTGTTATTATGATATTTTTTATTATTTACTTTAATCAAACAAATATATATACATTTAAAATCTTAATGACTCAATTTTAATTATAAATTTAATTATTTTTAGTTCAAACAAAATCAGTTGAGGAAAATCTAACAAAATCTAATTAAAATGTTTTAATGCTTTTATAAAATAATGCATTGTTTAATTTCGTAATTAGTATTATTAATAATATTGTAAATTAATTTTAAGTAAAATTTAAGAAACAAGAATAAAATTATATGTTATCTTTTATAAACATTATAATTATAGTTTATTGGTATTAAAATAGAAGTATTATATGAAATAATTTTTTTCATTTAAATAAATAAATATCATTCACTATTAAATTAGTGTTATGTTTTTTTGAGACTCAAAAAAATATAAAATTACTAAAAATTTAATATCAAAATATAAATTATATAACTAACTTTTAATTCATGTGTTATTCACAAATATGCTATTAGAAAACTCAAGAATTTAACAATTCATTTAAAATATTAATAACAAATCAATTTAAATATAAATTTTAATGTTTTTTAATTATAAATAGGTTGAAAAAATATAAAAAATATTTACCAAAAAAGTCAACTATTTTTATTGTAATTAATGCACTATCATAAAATAATGTCGGATAAGAAAGATAAATAATAAGATTATAGAGTAACACAATATATAACACTAAAATGTAAATTATATGTTTAAAACGTTTACTATAATATCAAAATTTACGTTTATAAAATAAACAAAAACCCGCACGTTTTATAAAATAAACAAAAACCCGCACGAATGTGCAAACCCATTCGGCGAGTTGGATCAACAAATCCATTTTCATCTCGTCCTCGTTTCCTCCTCTTCGAGATCAGGTAGGTCTTGCTCTAGTTTCATCTTGATCAGAGTTGCCATTGAAATTTTACAATTTAAAAATCATAAGAACTTGTTTTCTCGTATGAGGTTCAAATTAGTCGAATAAAACAACAACGGTTAAATAAACACCTAAAGCTGCCTCCATTATACGGGAAATTCAATCTTTCTTCGGGATCGACGTTGTTTCGGAAGCGCTCTTTCGGTAAATCGTAAAAACGCTTAAGTCGAAAAACGGCCTGATGAGAAGGTCTAAAACGCGGCTAAAGGCTCACTCACGAGTTTATACGAAATCAAACCAAATCCCTATGACGGTCTGTCTTTTATTTTGCAGGAAAAGATAAATGTCAAGTTCAGAAGATAAATGTGAAGTCTCTGAAGATAAACACGAAGATCGAAGGAAAATGGAATATTCCAGAAAGCGATAAACTCGACTTAGGGAGAAAGGAAAAGAGCAAACCGCCTCTAAGAGGAGTATATAAGGATGTCAAGGCTGAAGATGCAGGACACACACAATTCTTTACACAGAGCAAACATAACACTTAGGGCAATTTAGGTATATTTTTTTGTTTTTCTGTTATCGAGCTACGAATCAACTAGGTTAATCAGGTCTTACAATTGTAGAACTAGGAACTCGCCGATGGCTCTTACCGCTTAGGCTTACCTGTTGTAACACTCAAATCAAAAATTCAGAATAAGATTTTCTTTACTCTCTTTTTCGTTTTATTGGTTCGTAATAATTTTGTTTGTTCTCATTGTTTGATTGCTTGTCATGTGGTTTAGCAGATATCCGGGACCTCTGGGAAAGTTAGGTTTACTTAGCTTTCCTATTTTCATCAGAAATCGACAGTGCGAATTTCGTTTTCCATACAAATTGCATTGTTTTTATAAAGAATTTTATTTATCTCAAATATCATCAGTCAAATATACGTAATTAATAAATATATAAATGAATTTCAATCATTTACTTAATTTGTGTGAAAAATGTCAAAGTGTTATTTTTTTTAAAAAGCAAATAAAGTATATTTTAGACATTTTATTTAAAAGAAGAGAAGAATAATATATAGTAAATTTGTTCAAGTTTTCTTCTGTTAGATGAATAATCAGAACTGCAATGCTCTACGGGATATTTTCAGATCATATGACGATTTTTTTGCCAGAAGTAAATGAAATCTAAAAAACTGCCTATAAAAAATCTAGGTATAGCCTATCATGTAGGTGGAGGCAAATATCCTGGACTTTAACGACACTTTTGATAGAAAAAAATCAGAAATGTTCAAATACATTGTAGACTCCAATCTCAATGCATGTGTTTTCTATCTCTTGTGTCAAGCTTCCATGACAGGTGGTGGACGAAATGGTGAAGTTTATTTCATCAGTTTAGTGGAAAAAATAAGATAATTAAATAAAGATATCCCATGGGTGACTTGAAACAAAATTCAGTTTTCAAAACAAGAAGGTGGTTTAAGGTTTAAAGATTTGGTAAAGTTCAATGATACTTTATTGGCAAAGCAAGCTTTGCGGATCTTGAATTATCATATTACTCTATTGTTCATTTATTCATGGCCAAATATTTTTAAGACGTGTCTATACGAAAAGCCATTTCACAGAGATAACAAAGTTTTGGTTGGTTCAAATCTTATGGTTTGGAGCTTATTAAAAAGAGAATAACTTAAACGCTGGTGATGGAACACACATAAGATACCCACAAACCCTTCTCAATCTTCACTCAATCCTTGTGGCCATGAAGACATCAATGTTTAAAATCTCTTCCCTTAGTATGGGAGTTGTTTTCAGTGGAATGAATAAGCTCTTGTGTTCATTTTTTTTTCTCTTAGTTTAAAACCAATTAGCGATAAATAGATTAGTTTTAATTTGGAAGTACATGAAACTTAAAATGTTATCAAAGGTAGCCACCGCTTTGGCCAATTAATACAGTCCAAAAAGTAGCATGATAGTCCCACTAATTGATGGCCCCATGAAAATTTAATTCCATCAAGATAGCTATAAAAAAATGTTAATTCGGATGGGATATGATAGATTCTGTCGAGAGTAATAGTTATGCAGACCATTATCAAAGATGTTGGAGAAAATATTCTATATCTAGAGTTGCGATGGACATAAATAAAATATAAGAGATTTGAGTTATTTCACTTACCGCCAACTAGTTTTAAGGTGGATGCATATTAATCTTAACATGAGTATGTAAGTTATGGTATATGTTAATGGTACGATGATAACATTAAAATCACCAAGAAGCTATTCAGGAACTCAAGAGATGTTTTAGTGATTGTTTTCATATGAAAGATTTGAGAAAACTTAAAATATAAAAATGTGGGAACAATAGTTGCATGCAATAAAGAAAGTTTATTTTTTATTTCAAAGAAA
Source organism: Moricandia moricandioides (assembly GCA_905132885.1). Classification (NCBI taxonomy): domain Eukaryota; kingdom Viridiplantae; phylum Streptophyta; class Magnoliopsida; order Brassicales; family Brassicaceae; genus Moricandia; species Moricandia moricandioides. The sequence goes on from CAJHQQ010002916.1 coordinate 13,115, forward strand.
GTATGTGCTTGATATTATTTTTGATTTTAGGTTACTTGGTGGTAAATTAGTAGAGTTCCCTATGGAACCGGACCATATGTTGGGATCGTTTGAGGAGAAGGTACTTGATGATCTAGAAGTATCAGAGATTGGTTGGGAGATTGATTTACTTGGCTTCGATTAGACTTGATATTGCGTACTCTGTCCACATCTTGTCTCAAATTATGCATAAATCATCAGAGGATTACTAGTTTGGCGACTAAGAGTTATTTATTTTCTGAAAGGGTGTCATGGAATGGGAATGTTATTGAAATTTGGTTAGACTTTCATCTTACAATGTGGTGTGACTCTAATTGGGTTGGATATCCTATTACCATCAGGTACTTAAATGGTTAGTTAATACAATTGGGATCTAATTTCTTATTATGTAAGTAAAAGAAGCAGGATGTGGTGGTTCTTTCATCAGCCGAAGCAGAATATAGAGATATGGTTGCTGCAATGAAGGAGCTGAAGTGGTTTAAGGCTATGTTATCATCTATGGTCATTGCATACTCAAGTGCCATGGATATGCAATGTGATAGTAAATATGCTCTTTACATTACATCTAATCGTGTGTTTCATGAGATGACAAAACATGTGGAGTCAGATTATCACTTCATCATGGATGATATACAAGCAGGGATTCTACGCATTAATCATGTCCCCATAACAAATCAATTGATAAATAACTTAGAGAACATCATTTTCAAGTGATTTTCTCAGTTTGGGCATTCAAAATCTCAATGCTCCAACTTGCTAGAGGATATTGAGATATATGTGTTATGCAATAGTTATAGACTAAGATTATAAGTATTTCTTTTTAGTTTAGGGTTTTGTATATATAGTCAAGAGCTCTCAAAAGTTAACAAAAAATAATACAAAAAATTTCGGATACCATGTTAAGTTTTTTTGGCTTTCAAGTTAAAATAAACTACCATGAAGTAGAATTGTCCAAATTTCTTATATATTACGAGCAGGTAAAGAGCGAATTGTTTCATGGGAGAAACTGAAACGATTGTTACGCAAATCGTTTTTGCCATACAATTATGCTCGGACTATGTGTACTCAATTTTAGAATCTGAGGCAAGGAAACAACTATGTTGATGATTATGCATCAGATTTTTTTTTTCATTTCTTGCTAGAAACACTCTAACAGAGACAGAAGATCAAATGGTATCACGTTTCATTGGTGGACTTCAACTGCAAGTTCAGAACTCTTTGCTGAGAGATTCAAATATACCACATCAACGTAACTCTCATAATAATGAAGGCTCTCTTGCACGACCTCCAAGTCATGGGATTTCCCATGACCATGCATCACGTGCCAAAGAAACAAATGATGGAACTATTGCACCGCGTTCAACAGGTACTCACCTTATCAGATGTTTTGGATGTGAGAGCAAGGACACATACAATCATCATGTCCAAAACAAAGTCGTCATGGGCTATACATAGCAGGGGAACCAAAATATGATGATGACTTAGGAGAGAAGCAATTGGATGAAGAACATTTGACTGGTGATACATGCATCATGTTGGATTAGTTGGCAAAATTCGAGGATGAATTTTTCTTTACCCTAGCGTATCTTAGGATTCTATTTTTTCTTTTAAGTGTTTTTATTTTATTTAATTGTTAGATTTGTTTGAGAAGATTTTTAGTTTATCTTTTAGGTAGTTTTTAAAGATTCGACGTTATCAAAATCTTCAACTCTATAGCTAATATAAATAGGAGGCTTTTGTGTACTTTATATTTAGTTTTTGGAGAATGAATAAGAAAAAAGTGTTTATCACATAGTCTTGTTTACGAAATTCTAAGGAATCAACGAGTCAAGAAGACGAGAGAACCGACATCCTTTGGATGAACGTTTCCTTTTGTGTCGGTATCCTATTGGATCAAAGACCTTATCTATTTTGAGTTCACAGTCGCTGCATTAGTTGGTATAAGAGACAAATTGTTCCTACATCATGCCGCCTAGAAGAAACATTCAAAACGAAAACGCTGAAGACCTCCGTGAAGTTCTGGCTGAGTTCCAACAAGATCTTCGTAATGTGCTGCAACAATCTGTGGAAGCTGCTATGCGAACAGTGATTCAAGCTATCCAGCAGCCACGTGGTTTGCATCCGCAAGATGAGCCTGTGTTTGATGATGATGAGGAAGAGGATGATGACAACCCCTTCGCTAGAGATCAGCACGAGCCACAGCTTCGACGTGAATGGCTACCTCCGGTTTACGAGCAGATACGTGACAATCACCGCTGGGAATCAGGTTTCAGACTGGATCTTCCAGACTTCCATGGCAGCTTGAAACCTGAAGAACTACTGGACTGTATTAGCTCGGTTGAAGAGCTCTTGGCATTCAAACAAGTGCTTGATCATATGCGAGTGCCTTTGGTAGCAACGCGCTTCAAGGGTCGAGCATCAGCATGGTGGCAACAAGTGAAAGAACAACGAGAACGAGCAGGTAGGAGCGAATTGTTTCATGGGAGAAACTGAAACGATTGTTACGCAAATCGTTTTTGCCATACAAATATGCTAGGACTATGTATACTCGATTTCAGAATCTGAGGCAAGGAAACAACTTTGTTGATGATTATGCATCAGATTTTTTTTCATTGCTTGCTAGAAACATTCTAACAGAGACAGAAGATCAGATGGTATCACGTTTCATTGGTGGACTGCAACTGCAAGTTCAGAACTCTTTGCTGCAGTTTAATCCGAGGACAATTTCAGAAGCTCATCAACGAGCTTTACTAATTGAGCAGCAGAGTGGGAACTCAACTTCAACGAGAGATTCAACTATACCACATCAACGTAACTCTCATAATAATGAAGGCTCTCTTGAACAACCTCCAAGTCAAGGGATTTCCCATGACAAAGCATCACTTGCCAAAGAAATAAATGATGGAACTATTGCACCATGTTCAACACGTACTCATCTTATCAAATGTTTCGGATGTGAGAGCAAGGGCACATACAATCAGTTTGTCCAAAACAAAGTCTTCATGTGTTATACGTAGCAGGGAAACCAAAATATGATGATGAATTGGGAGAGAAGCAAGTGGATGAAGAACATTTGAGTGGTGACTCAAACATCATGTTGGATTAGTTGGCAAAATTCAAGGACAAATTTTTCTTTACCCTAGCGTATCTTAGGATTCTAGTTTTTCTTTTAAGTGTTTTTATTTTATTTAATTGTTAGATTTGTTTGAGAAGATTTTTAGTTTATCTTTTAGGTAGTTTTAAAGATTTGACGTTATCAAAATCTTCAACTCTATAGCTAGTATAAATAGGAGGCTTTTGTGTACTTTATATTCAGTTTTTGGGGAATTAATAAGAAAAAGGTGTTTATCACATAGTCTTGTTTACGACATTCTTAAAGAATCAATGAGCCAAGAAGACAAGAGAACCGGCATCCTTTGCATCAACGTTCCCCTTCGTGCCGGTATCCTATCGGATCAACGACCTTATCTATTTTTACGTCACAGCAGCTGCATTAGTTGGTATCAGAGACAAATCGTTCCTACATCATGCCGCCTAGGAGAAACATTCAAAACGGAAATGCTGAAGACCTCCGTGAAGTTTTGGCTGAGTTCCAACAAGATCTTCGTCAACAATTTGTGGAAGCTGCTATTGCAAATAGTGATTCAAGCTATCCAGCAGCCACGTGGTTTGCATCCGCAAGATGAAATTGTGTTTGATGATGATGAGGAAGAGGATGATGACTACCCCTTTGCTAGAGATCAACACGAGCCACAGCTTCGACGTGAATGGCTACCTCCGGTTTACGAGCAGATACGTGACAATCACCTCTGGGAATCAGGTTTCAGACTGGATCTTCCAGACTTCCATGGCAGCTTGCAACCTGAAGAACTACTGGACTGGATTATCTCGGTTGAAGAGCTCTTGGCGTTCAAACAAGTGCCTGATCATGTGTGAATGCCTTTGGTAGCAACACGCTTCAAGGGTCGAGCATCAGCATGGTGGCAACAAGTGATAGAAAAACGAGAACGAACAGGTAAAGAGCGAATTGTTTCATGGGAGAAACTGAAACGATTGTTACGCAAATCGTTTTTGCTATACGATTATGCTCGGACTATGTATACTCGATTTCAGAATCTAAGGCAAGGAAACAACTCTGTTGATGATTATGCATCAGATTTTTTTTTTCATTGCTTGCTAGAAACACTCTAACAGAGACAAAAGATCAGATGGTATCATGTTTCATTGGTGGAATGCAACTGCAAGTTCAGAACTCTTTGCTGCAGTTTAATCTGAGACAATTTCAGAAGCTCATCAACGAGCTTTACTAATTGAGCAGCAGAGTGGGAACTCAACTTCAACGAGAGATTCAACTATACCACATCAACGTAACTCTCGTAATAATGAAGGCTCTTTTGTACGATCTCCAAGTCAAGGGATTTCCCATGACCATGCATCACGTGCCAAAGAAACAAATGATGGAACTATTGCCACTATGTTCAACACGTACTCATCTTATCAAATGTTTCGGATGTGGAGAGAAAGGACACATACAATCATCATGTCCAAAACAAAATCGTCATAGGTTATACGTAGAAGATGAACCAAAATATGATGATGACTTAGGAGAGAAGCAATTGGATGAAGAACATTTGACTGGTGATACATGCATCATGTTGGATTAGTTGGCAAAATTCAAGGACAAATTTTTTCTTCACCCCAGGAGACCTGATGTAGCGTATCTTAGGATTCTAAAGTGTTTTTATTTTACTTAATTGTTAGATTTGTTTGAGAAGATTTTTAGTCTATCTTTTAGGTAGTTTTAAAGATTTAACGTTATCAAAATCTTCAACTCTATAACTTGTATAAATAGGAGGCTTTTGCGTACTTTATATTCAGTTTTTGGAAAATTAATAAGAAAATGTGTTTATCACATAGTCTTGTTCACGACATTCTTAAGGAATCAACGAGTCAAGAAGACAAAGAGAACCGGCATCCTTTGGATCAACGTTTCCCTTCGTGTCGGTATCCTATCGGATCAACGACCTTATCTATTTTTAGTTCACAGCAGCTGCATTACAATTACACCGTCGGAGTTCAAAGACCGCTTAATCTTTGGACCCTCGTCGAGAGACTCCTCCTCCGCTGCTGCAGAGACCTTCTCCGATTCCTCACCGCTAGCTCCTCTCTTCCCAAAACAACAGTATCACTGCCATGCTCTCCACCGATCCAAAAACACACCAGAAATGGCCATAATCAACGATCTTGACCACCCAATACACCAGCAAACCGAACTGGAGTCATCACGTTCTGTAGTAAGACAAGCTTTTGCTCTTCTTGTTGTCTACCTCTCCTTAGGTGTGCTTATCTACTGGCTAAACCGTGACCACTGTAGAAGCCTGAAAATCGAATTGATATAAACGATTAAAATAAAGCGATGTTAAGGAAATATACGATTCAAAGACGAGATAAAACCCGAGATGAAAAACGATTAGAATTATAGACCATGGAGTCGAGACGAATCTCTTTCCTTAACTCTTAATATTCGCTCCGTAGTGAGACGGACTTGTACGAATTAGAGCCCAGGATACAACCATGATAGACGATTCACGCTTCACTCGTGAACGTCCCTAACGAACTAATAAAACTACGAACACTCTCTAAAACTTACGCTAGGGATTTGCTGGTTTTCGTTGAGAAAAACGATAAGAAATGAAGACGAGGATTCGAGTTTATTTAAAGAGAAAGACGAAAGCCACTTCCCGTAACCACTACTGCACGTGGGCGGAGATCTCGCGGAGATCGAGGGAGTTGAGTTTCGAAAACTTATCCCTCAAGACTCTTTTCTCGTTTAAATATCTGAGAGGAAAAATTGCGTGTCGTTTTTTTATTTGTTAGACAAACTACATGTCGTTTTAAAAGGAATTGCATGTTGTTTTTTGGCAAAAAACGTTGGGCTTAATTGGGCCCAAAAAGAACATCTTTTAGTGGCCCTGGGGCCACATTTACCCAAGCCCAAGCCCAAGCCCAAGCCCAAGCCCACGCCCTCGCCGAGCCGAGCCGGCCGGACGGCGGCGGCGGCGCGCGCGTGGGGTGCCTCCTCTCTCTGAGCTGTTTACACTATGCTATCAAAGAGTCATATATATACAACTCAAAATCCTCTTTTCTAACCAATGTGGGACAAAACTCAACTTGTGAGTTTCATGTGTTCAAGATCACAACTTCATCACATTATTTCTCATTCAATTTAAATCTGTTTTTGATGTTTCAATATATCAGATTGTAGTACTCATTACAAGCTTTACAATGATCTATTAACATGATCAAGACGACCACCGGTTTGGCCGGAAAAGCCACCGGAAAAGTCGAAAAAATCACTGTACAAAAAACAGTTTCCAACAATCCCCCACATGAATAGAAATGACTCTAAACATATGCAGACTAAATGCAGACTCGATAGACTCTAGTTACTATACTTATTTTAATCATGACTAGACTAGACAGACTTATCGAGAGTGTTTGCGAAAAATTCACTGTGTTTGAGTTGGTGGCATTTTTAAGCATTGAACCACTCATAGTTAATATCTGTCGAGTTTACTTTACCAGAAGGTGAACATGATGTCTTGAACCAACCGATGTTTTATGTAAACCAAGACAACAGGTATAACGCAGCTTCATTTTCTCGTAGAACTTAGTTCTCTATTGTGTTCATTGTGGCCCTGAACTATTCCTGGTTTTCATGAGTGAACTTAGAGAATATAGCCTTGCATTTATTCTCCTAGAAACGGCCTCATTTCACACTCATTAGGTGATTGACCATGAAAAGTATTGAGTAATACTTCGCTTTAGAAGCTATGGAATCATTAAAAGTCTATGCTTATCCTTCTCACATTAGCACTTTTATCATCTTAGGAGTTGGGTAGAGATCATAGTCTCAAAGTGCTTTTGGTAGATTTTGTTTGATTTTGTTTTCCCTTTGAACCTACGTCTTGGGATCTCCAGTCATGATAGGTAGGGTTGCAATCAAGCATCCTCATTTGTTATAGGCTTTAAACCCATTCCTTTTGATGATTTAGCAACAATATCTCGTGGCAAACCTTTAGTGAATGGATCTGCTAGGTTGTCAGCCGATTTGATATAATCTATTGTGATTACACCATTTGAGATAAGTTGTCTGATGGTTTTATGTCGTCTTCTAATATGACGAGATTTACCGTTGTAGAGATTATTTTGAGCCCGAGCTATAGCTGATTGACTATCACAATGTATTCGTATAGCTGGCACAGGTTTCTCCCACATAGGAATATCTTCCAAAAAATTTCTAAGCCATTCAGCTTCTTCTGCTGCTTTGTCTAAGGCTATAAACTCAGATTCCATGGTGGATCTGGCTAACACTGTTTGTTTGGTAGATTTCCATGATATTGCTGCCCCTCCTAGTGTAAAGACGTATCCACTTGTGGATTTTGAGTTTTTAGAATCTGATATCCAGTTAGCATCACTGTATCCTTCTAAAACTGCTGGTTCTTTACCATAGTGAAGCCCAAAATTTTTGGTGTAGCGCAAGTAATTAAGTACTCTTGTTATACCTTTCCAGTGTGTATGGCCTGGATTACTTGTATATCGACTAAGTACGTTTACTGCATGCGCTAGATCTGGTCTAGTGCAATTGGTCAAGTACATGAGACTTCCAATCACTCGTGCATACTCGTTTTGTGAAACCGCTTCACCTGAATTCTTTGTCAAGTGCATTTGGGGATCTAACGGAGTTTTTGCCATACTATTAGAGTAGTTTTTAAATCTCTCTAATATTGTTTGAGCATAATGAGATTGGGTTAAGGTAATTCCATTTGAATTTCTTGTAATTTTTACCCCGAGAATAACATCTGCTAATCCCATATCTTTCATCTCAAATTTTCCTTTGAGCATGTTTTTTGTGTGATTGATAATATCTTTATTGCTTCCAATAATGAGCATATCATCTACATATAAACATAGCAAAACATACGCATTTTTGGTAGTTTTGTAGTATATGCATTTATCACATTCGTTAATTTTAAAACCATTTGACATCATTACATTATCAAATTTTTCATGCCATTGTTTAGGAGCTTGTTTAAGCCCATAAAGTGACTTTACAAGTCGACATACTTTGTTTTCCTGTCCAGGAATAACAAAGCCTTCAGGTTGTTTCATGTAAATTTCCTCTTCTAGATCACCATTTAGGAATGCGGTTTTTACATCCATTTGATGGATTTCTAGGTCTCTTAAAGCTGCGATTGCTATCATCAGCCTTATTGAGGTTATTCTCGTTACTGGAGAATAAGTGTCAAAATAGTCAAGGCCTTCTTTTTGTCGGAATCCTTGAACTACAAGCCTTGCTTTGTGTAAACCAGGTGTTCCATCAGGGTTTAGCTTTCGCTTCATTATCCATTTATTCCCTAATGCTTTGCAGCCTGGTGGTAAATCTGTTATATACCATGTATAATTTTGCATGATAGAATCAAATTCACTTTTGACGGCTTCGTTCCAAAACGGAGCGTCTGGTGAGGACATGGCTTCTGCCAAGGTTTTTGGATCATTTTCTACTAAAAATGCCATTAAGAAATCTTCACCAAAAGATTTTTCCTTTCGAGCTCTTTTGCTCCTTCTAGGTTCATCTTTTTCATTTTCTGAAATATCATTAACAGATATTTCTACATTTGACTCAGTTTCTGAAATATTATGCTCGTCTCTTTCTTCTCGAGTTCGTTTTGAACCTTGTTTTTCCTTGCAAGGAAAGATATTTTCGAAGAATGATGCATTTCTTGATTCCATTACTGTATTTTCATGAATATCTGATATTTCAGATTTATGTACCAGAAACCGATATGCACTACTATTATTTGCATATCCGATGAAGATGCAATCCACTGTTTTAGGTCCAATAGTGACCTTCTTTGGTAGTGGTACCGCAACTTTTGCTAAGCACCCCCACACTTTAAGGTATTTATACGAAGGTAAATTACCTTTCCATAGTTCATATGGAGTTTTGCCAGTTACTTTGTGTGGAATTTTGTTGAGGATATAATTAGTGGTAAGCAATGCTTCCCCCCACATGTTCTGGGGTAACCCAGATTCCTGCAACATTGCATTCATCATCTCTTTTAGAGTTCGATTTTTGCGTTCAGCAACTCCATTAGATTCTGGTGAATAAGGAGCTGTAGTTTGATGAATTATTCCATGTTCTTTACAAAATGCATTAAATGGACCATCATACTCGCCTCCTCTGTCGCTTCTAACTATTTTAATAGTTGTTTTAAGCTGATTTTCAACCTCGAGTTTAAATTCTTTGAATTTTTCTAAGGTTTCATCTTTGCTATGTAATAAATATACATAACAATATTTTGTGCAGTCGTCTATGAAGGTCACAAAGTACTTTTTCCCACCTCTAGTTTGTATATATTTTAAGTCACATAAATCTGTGTGAATTAAATCTAGAGGTTTGTTAGTTCTTTCAACACGAGGTGAGGGTGTTTTTGTGAGCTTAGCCTGTACGCATACTTCACATTTTTGTTTACTTGTTTTGCATTTTGGGATTAAGTTTTGATTCATTAATCTTTGTATCGATTTGTAGTTTACATGGCCTAATCTTTCATGCCATATATTAAAAGACTCAACCAAATAAGCAACTGGCTCTTTCTTATTCATTGAAACTTTTGGAGCTACAATTTTCGGAAGGACTGTCATTACATTCATCTTGACCAGTCCATCCTTAACATACCCTTTTCCCAAATACATCCCATTCTTCCTAATCACGAGCTTGTCCGCCTCAAGGGTTGTGGCGAATCCATTCTTGCTGAGCAAGGTTCCCGAGACCAGGTTCTTCCTCATGTCAGGCACATGCTTCACATTCTGCAGAGTGACTTCACGTCCAGATGTCATCTTCAGAATCACCTTGCCGCGGCCTTCAATCTTGGAGACTGCAGTGTTCCCCATGAACAGCTTCTCCTGAGTCTTGCTTTTCTGGTAGGTGCTGAACATCGCCCTATCAGTGCAAATGTGGGTAGTGGCACCAGTGTCATACCACCATTCCTTAGGGTTGTTGCTCTCAACCATGTTGACTTCAGTCACCACTGCAACGAGATCTTCTTCAGTGAGATTCGCCTGAGCCTTCTCATCTCTGATCTTGCTGCGACACTCAGTAGTCCTGTGACCAACTTTGTGGCAGTAGTGACATTTTCCCTTGAATTTCTCCACATTTGCCTTGATCTCAATGCCTTTCTTCTTGAAGTTTGGACCAGAAGCTTTCAAATTTGCAGCTGTTTTGAAAGGTTTTGCAGGAGATCGGGCAATTGCCTTTCCTTTACCTTTCATTTCAGCCACGTTGACACTATGCTCTTTAGCTTGGAGCAGCTTGTCATCATTTCGGTTCCTGGCTTCCATCTGAAGCCTCTGAATGAGATCTTCAAGTCCCATCTTCTTCTTTTTGTGCTTCAGGTAGTTCTTGAATTCTGCATAGCTTGGAGGAAGCTTTTGGATGAAGCTGAGAGTTGTGAATGTCTCACAGATGGACATTCCTTCAGCAGCAATTTCATGGCAAATGAGCTGAAATGCTTCCACCTGATCCATTATGGGTTTTGAATCCACCATTTTGAAGTCATGGAATTTTGCAACCACATACTTCTGACATCCAGCGTCCTCACCTCTGTACTTCTTGTCCAGTGATCTCCATAGTTCTTTTGACGTGGGAATCTCACAGTAGACTTGGTACAATGGGTCAATAAGGCGACCCAAAATGTATCCTTTGCAGATGTAGTCGGATTGCATCCAACTATCAACACATGCAAGAGTGTACACATCATCAATCCCGTAAGGGACAAGGGGCTTGTCCTCCTGGATGACTTTATCCAGCTTCATTGTTGTCAGGAAGAACATCATCTTCTTTTGCCACGTTTTGAAGCCTTTGCCATCAAACTTTTCTGGCATTAATCCTTGAGTGATCAAGCTAGGTACAGTCGGAGGAGTTGGAACTACAACCGGAGCACTTGTGGTTCCTTGAATAGGACCCGTTTGATAGAGACCAGCACCGAACAGGCTTCGGCGTGTGGTTTCATCAGCAACATTTCCCACTGGAAGGGTAGGTGTCGTTGTTGCAGCGGTTGTTGCTGTTGCATCAACAGTTGTCATGGTTGCATCACTTTGAGCAGCGTTGAGTGGAGTTTGCGTATCAATGGTGGTGTCAATGGGGGTGTTGTTAACATCCGTCATTTTTCTGTTGAGAAAACATGAAAGCGGATTAGACTCCAATCAACAAATAACATATTATTTCAAATAAATAATAGTTTAAAATCGATTGTCATTTTTGGTGTTTTTATTAGATCGCTTAAAGCGTTACAAACCACCAAATCATATCGATATAAGTCTGAAAAAACGTTTTGCAAACTCGCTTAAAAGCGTTCGCAGAAATCGTTTGTGTAGACTTGTAGATTGTTTCACAGACGTGCTTTGGAAAGCTATTGTGAAAACGAATCGTTTTTATAACATTTTTTTTTTATGATTCATGTAACAAAAAACGTTTCGCGATAAAGCTATGAAGCAAAACGCAAACCGTTTTCAGATAAACAAGAAACGTTTCGCGATAGAGCTAGGAAGCAAAACGCAAACCGTTTTCAAATAATTAAGAAACGTTTCGCGATAGAGCTAGGAAGCTAAACGCAAACCGTTTTCAGATAATTAAGAAACGTTTCGCGGAAGTGCGTAAAGCAAATCGCAAACACCGTTTCGACATAAAAAAATAACCGTTTTAGAAATCCTTGAAATCGTTTTATAAAAACGTATTAAGATCAATCCGATTAAAGCTTATATGTAATAGAAGCGATTAAGAGTTAAGACTGTAGAAGCCTGAAAACCGAATTGATATAAACGATTAAAATAAAGCGATGTTAAGGAAATATACGATTCAAAGACGAGATAAAACCCGAGATGAAAAACGATTAGAATTATAGACCATGGAGTCGAGACGAATCTCTTTCCTTAACTCTTAATATTCGCTCCGTAGTGAGACGGACTTGTACGAATTAGAGCCCAGGATACAACCATGATAGACGATTCACGCTTCACTCGTGAACGTCCCTAACGAACTAATAAAACTACGAACACTCTCTAAAACTTACGCTAGGGATTTGCTGGTTTTCGTTGAGAAAAACGATAAGAAATGAAGACGAGGATTCGAGTTTATTTAAAGAGAAAGACGAAAGCCACTTCCCGTAACCACTACTGCACGTGGGCGGAGATCTCGCGGAGATCGAGGGAGTTGAGTTTCGAAAACTTATCCCTCAAGACTCTTTTCTCGTTTAAATATCTGAGAGGAAAAATTGCGTGTCGTTTTTTTATTTGTTAGACAAACTACATGTCGTTTTAAAACGAATTGCATGTTGTTTTTTGGCAAAAAACGTTGGGCTTAATTGGGCCCAAAAAGAACATCTTTTAGTGGCCCTGGGGCCACATTAACCCAAGCCCAAGCCCAAGCCCAAGCCCAAGCCCAAGCCCTCGCCGAGCCGGACGGCGGCGGCGCGCGTGGGGTGCCTCCTCTCTCTGAGCTGTTTACACTATGCTATCAAAGAGTCATATATATACAACTCAAAATCCTCTTTTCTAACCAATGTGGGACAAAACTCAACTTGTGAGTTTCATGTGTTCAAGATCACAACTTCATCACATCATTTCTCATTCAATTTAAATCTGTTTTTGATGTTTCAATATATCAGATTGTAGTACTCATTACAAGCTTTACAATGATCTATTAACATGATCAAGACGACCACCGGTTTGGCCGGAAAAGCCACCGGAAAAGTCGAAAAAATCACTGTACAAAAACAGTTTCCAACAACCACTACGTAGTGAATCAAACCCATCCCGTCGTTGATGGGTTATACTTTTGCATCGTTACAATGTGCACCATTGGTTATGGAGACATCACACACAACAGTGTGGTAACTAAGATGTTCTTGATCAAGTTTGTTCTTGTTGGGTTTGGTTTTTATATTTTCTTAGTGGGATGGTCTCTTACGTTCTTGACCTTCAAGAAAGCTACATGTTAGACTCTGCTAAGCGGAGAGAGGAGCCTGATAAAGGGGGGTCGTATATAATCGATGTGAAGAAAGGAAGGATGAGGATTAGGTTGAAAGTTGGTTTAGCATTAGGTGTTGTGGTTTTGTGCATTGCTCTTGGTGTTGGGATCATGCATTTTTTGAAGAAATTGATTGGTTGGATTCGTTTTATCTCTCAGTTATGTCAGTTACTACTGTTGGGTATGGAGATAGGGCTTTTAAGACGTCACCTGGTAGGCTTTTCGCTGCGGTATGGCTGCTTGTGTACATTAGCCGTGGCTCGGGCTTTCTTGTACTAGGTTGAGGCGAGAGTTGATAAGAGGAATAGGGAAAGGCTAAGAAAGTGTTGTATGAGACAATGTCTGTCTCTTAGTTCTTTGCTGCTGATATTGATAACACTGGTTGTGTCAGGTATTTGATTCATTCTCTCTGTCCATGCTTTGACACACTCCTTAAGGTTTTGATTCTTGAAGATGTTAGGTTCCTGAGTTATTGCATCCAGAGCATGTTTATTTTGACATTGTGGTCTCCTAGATTATGCTGTTTTGGGCTTTATCTTAAGTTTGAATGACTGTATAAGGGAGGCTTAATCGCATTTTTGGATTTGAGACATGAAAATGCTTTGCTTCTTAGCTATAATCTAAGATATTTTTTTTGTAATTTTTGGTGTTTGTAGTAAAGCAGAGTATGTGATTTACAAACTAAAGGAGATGGAGAAGATAACAGATAGAGACATAAGACCAATCTCAAAACAGTTTGACAAACTCGACCGATGCAGCAATGGAAAGATTACTCTTGTATATCTCTTGGATAGTAGCAGTGGCGATTGAACCTCTGAAAAATTAGCTTTTAGCTTAGTTTAAAGTCGTTTGCAAGTTACAACCTGATCAAATGATGCTAATGAGTAATGATACTTGACGAGGAGCCCGGTCTCTAGGTTTACTTAAACCGGGTCCTAATTATGTGGTTGGTCTTGTTGCTTTGCGTAATTGGTTAAGCCAGAGTTTACTCATTCAGTGTATTGTGTATATAAACTTGGATGCTTAATGGTAACACGCATATAAGCACGAGAACTAATGGGAATAAAAAGGGAAACAGTGGAATACATATCTAAAAAATATCATAATTGCAGCTTTTTGAGTATTGTAGAAAGAATAAAATGGTGTACGCGTGACATAATAAAAAAAGAACATATTATAGTGTATGCGTGACAAAAAAAAAAGAACAGTAAATGTGAAAATTCTAATATTCACTAATAACAAAGTGTAAAATTTCAGTTTTTCCTTGTTAATTTTCTTTAATGAAAAATGTAAACTTACTAAATTCTGCTATGTCTTTACAAAATGTGAAGTCAGTGTTGAGATTTGAGAATACACGTTCTAGAAAGAATATTATGGTGTGTGTGTGTGTGACATAATAATAATAAAAAAAAGAACCCTAAATGGAAGCATTTTAATGTTTACTAATAACAAAAATGTAAGATTCAGTTTTTCGTAGTTAGTTTTCTTTTAATGAAAAATGTAAACTTACTCAATTCTGCTGAGGTATTTATTAAAAAAAGTGTAAAGCTAGTGTTGATAATACATGTATATAAGTATAATCGTACGCGAGAAAAAAAGAGAAACAAAGTTTAGAAGGATTAAAGATTGGTTGTGTTGAAGAAGAAGATGAACGCGTATAATTTGTCAGCAGTCATCGGCGTGGTGTTGGGTGTCCTCATCTTGGCACTTGCTTCTTGCATGTATGGTCCCTATCTAGCTAAGAAGTGTTGTCCCGGTTCTGAGACGCCTGATTCTAATGTTTAACTATTATAAGTTACTACTTTCAACTATGCTTTTTGTTATATTTTTAAATTACTTATAGAATAGCATTATCAACTTTTCTTTTGTTTCACGATATTGTAACTCTATCCTACGTATTGGATTGATATTATAGAATTCTGCACTTTATCATATGTTATTACATGTTACTAGTATACGTACCATCATCCAAAATTCAGAGAAATCGCAAAACAAACACTGTACTTTACCATTTTTATCAATATTCGCAGAGAATCAAATTATTCACACCAGAAGTATGTAGTTTTAATAATGACATAAAGCTCACAAGAACTACTATCAAAGAGACAAGAAAAACGAATTTGTTTGACCAGATAAATTAAAAAAAAATGACAATATCCAGAACTCAAGAGATGTCCTGATGACATGACACTAACAAATTTGCTTGTTTCTTCTTAAGATCTCGTGCAAGCAAGTGCACGATTTGAGAGGAATATATCCAGCGATCGAACAACTTCCTTTGGCCCAATTTCTCTCAATGCTGAAGCAACACTTCTCATAATCATTCTCGACGGGTACAAGTATAGTGATAATGACAGTCTCTAGCTTACTTAAACCAGGTTTGGATTTTGATCTTACGTCTTTGGTCTTGTCTTTCATACATAATGTGGATAAGCAGGAATTCGCTGATTCACATCCCCAATGATTACCTCTCCTTTCACCCGCCAAGAATACGTGGATTTTTCTTAAGAGAATATGTCTTGCCAAATGGTGATGCCATTGGTTTACCTTTTAGACCATCTCCAATGTATTTTTGCTATTTTCACTTCTAAAACAGAAAATTCTATAATAAAGATGAAATATGTTACAATGTATTTCTCTAAAATAACAATGTTCAAATATAGAGTAAAAAGTAGAGGAATGCTATTTCTTCCTCTATAAATAGACGAAAAAATAGAGATATTTATTATAGAGGAAGAAATAGAGGTGGGTTGGAATAATTTAACCTTTAAATGCTATATAGAAGTGAAAATAGCAATGAGTTGGACTCTTAGGATCAAGAAAACACCTAACATTTAACCCCTTTATTTAGAAAACACTAGGGGTTAGTCTGCGATACGCGCGAAACTATTTTGATTTTCAAATGTTAACTATATAAATATTCTTATATTTTATTTACTTATTATTTATTCTTTCTTATATTCTATATTTACGTATTTTAATTTTTTACTTTTATATCAAATGTTAATATTATAATAGATGTCTAATGTATTGTTTCTATTTTCTATATTGTGTATTTACTATACATTTTTCAAATAGATGCCAAATGTATTTTTTTCTATTTCTTATATTTTATATTTATTTTTTCTCTTGTATATTTACTTATTCTAATATTATGATAGATGTTTAATGTAATATTTATGTTTCTTATATTGTATGTTTATTTATTCTTATATTGTAAATTTACTTATTTAAATTTTTTTCTTTTTATGTTAAATAATAATATTACGATAGATGTTCAATGTAACATTTATATTTCTTATTTTGTATATTTACTTATTATTTACTTTTATTATATTTTATATTTATTTATTCCAATATTATGATAGATGTTTAATGTAATATTTCTATTTTTTTTATATTTTATGTTTACTGGTTATTTATTTTACTATGCATTTTTAAATAGATGTTTAATTTAGTTTTTTCCATTTCTTATATTGTATATTTAATTATTGTTTTTTATTATATTATATATTTACTTATTATTTAAATAGATATAATATTTATATTTTTATATTGTATATTTACTTATTCTTTATTTTTTTATTATATATTTACTTATAAAAATTTTGAAAATTATAAAACATAAAAGTATACATTTTTCAGATAGATGTTTCAAGTACTTTTTTTTATATTGTATATTTACTTATTATTTATTGTTTTTTATATTGTATATTTACTTACTCTAATTTTCTTTATTTTGTATCTATGATAATATTACGATAGATTTTTAATGTAATATTTGTATTTTTTATAGTATATAATTACTTATTCTTTATTTTAATGTACATTTTACATATAGATGTTTAATGTTTTTTTTATATTTCTTATATTATATATTTACTTGTTATTTTTATATTGTATATTTACTTATTTTAGTATTACATAGATGTTTTTTTGTAATATTTCTAATTATTGTATATTTATTTATTCTAATATTACGATAAAGGTTTAAAGTAATATATATATATATATCCTATTGTATTTTTCTAATTATTTATTTATTATACATTTATTTTACTATGCATTTTATTTAATTACTTATTTTACTATTACGGTAAATGTTTGATGTAATCTCTATTTCTTATATTGTTTATTTACTTATTCCAATATTACAATAAATGCTTAATGTAATATTTTTATTTCTTATATCATATATATTACTTATTATTTATTTTTATTATATTATATATTTACTTATTATAATATTATGCTAGGTATTTAATGTAATATTTTTATGTTTCCTATTGTATATTTACTTATTATTTATTTTACTATACATTTTATATTACAATATATTTTATTTATTTACTTATTTTAATATTAGGATAGATTTTTGATGTAATTTTTTTTATTTCTTCTATTGTATATTTACTTATTTTAATATTACGATAATTTGATATAATATTTTTATTTCTTAATTCATATATTTACGATTAGAATCTAGGATTTACAGTCTAGGGTTTAGGGTCTAAGGTTTGGATTTAGATTTAGGGTTTGGGCTTAGACCCTATACCCTAAACCCTATACTCTAAACTCTAGATTCTAAACCCAAATCCTAGACCCTAAATCCAAACTTTAAGGTTTAGGGTTTGGGTTTAGGAGTTAGGGTTTAGGGTTTTAGGTATATGATTTAGGGTTTGGGTTTAGGATTTAGAGTTTAGGGTTTGGGTTTAGGATTTAGATTTAGGGTTTAGAATTTAAGATTTAACGTCGTTAAAGTTGGCATTATTATTTTTTTTAGCTATTTTATTTTTAATAATATTTTATTTAATAATCTATGTGGCACTTTGATTGGTTATAAGAGATATGGTGAATTTAAAGGTTCACCATAGGGGGTGAACCTAAGTATTGTTCTACATTTTACATGAACAAAATTTGTGTTCACCCCTGTGGTGAATTAAAGAATTCACCTTAATCCTTAACACCAATCAAATTGCCACACAACATTAGTTAAGAAAAATGTATTCCTTCCATTTTTTATTAGATGATATTTTACATAAATACATACATATTAAAAAATTTATTTTTTTCTCAAAATAACATTATAATATATTTTTTTAATTATAAATGTAATTGGTTACATAATTTTTTATAAAGATAAAGTTACCTAAATATGTGAAAACATAATCTAATATGAAACAATAAAATTCATTTAAAACATCATCTATACTAAAATGGAGGGAGTGTTAAACTAAAAAAAATGAAAATAGCTAAAAGAAAAAGAGAAGACGTCGCCATAAGCGGAGTAACATAACATGATCTTCATCGGCTTCTTCTTCATTACACACACCACAGAGAAGATAGGAAGGAAAGTTTGATTGTCAAGTTTAAGTCTCCAATTCTATGCTTTCAAATCTAATTTCGATTTCACCTTCTCTAAATCAAATCAAGCCATGTTGCCTTATAAGCTAGAAAGATCAGCTTGTGAATGTGAAAGCAGAGTCGCTGGAGATGAAAAAGATGACGGTATGGGACTCATACTTGCAGGCCCGAGTCAGGAATACTACATCCAGTCTTTTTTTCTATCAAAGGTTCATCTGTTATTGTTCTATCATAACTCTGTCTCTATACAAGCTTCTCATATAATTTTATAGACATTGTTTATGTATGTTCTTCTCAAACACGCTTCTCATATAATAATAATACTTCTTAATGCAGTTTTAGGGTTCCTTTAGAATTTTTGATGAAATCTTTTCTAAACTTCAATGTTCTAAAAATCGTTAAGCGGTGGTTATGCATTTTATAGAGGATTATTGTTTAGGCAGGCACCTAGGCCTATTTTTTTAACGTATAGACTGATTTTTCAGAAAAGCGGTTTGAAAAAATTGTTTCGCTCATGCTCGATTTGCCGACTAGACGGGAGCCTAGGCGCCACCTAGACTGATTTTTAGAACATTGCTTCAGATGCAAAGAGAAACAAATGAAAGAGGCTTCATGGCTTCAAGCTGTGAATAAGAAGTTGACGGAAATGAAAAAGCTCTTGATGGAGGAGAATGATAGGTTGCAGAAGCAAGTGTCACACCTGTTTCATGAAAAGAGCTATTTCTGTCAACACACTCCCAGAGTAAGAATCCTTATCTTGAAGACTAGTAGTTTATTTACTTTTTAAAAAAGAGTTCCATATTGATTTTGTTTCATCTTTTGGTTTCAGGCTTCATTTCCAGCTAAAGACACTAGTTGTGAATCGGTGGTGACGAGTGGTCTAGATCCTACAAGGCTTTGTGTAGACGAAACATTCCTATGCAATTGTCTACTACTACTACCTTACAATGCTCAGTTGTGGTTCCTGTTGCAACATTCCATGTTTGCATAGATAATAGTTAAGAGCATGATAGTGATTCCACGAAAGAGAGGAAGAAAATCAATCCTAATTCTTGTACATAGAACAATTAGACTTTATTTTAATGGAGATTCCACATAATTGATGTTCTTAATTTGAAAGAGAATAAAAAAGAGTAACGCAATGTACTTTATTTTAGTGAAGATTCTAAATAATTGATAGTCTTCTATGTAGGTGATGATGAAGAAGAAGCCAATGGCGTTAATGGAACGTATGTAGGCATTTTTTTTTTTTTAGCTATTTTCCTCTCTTTTTGAGTTTTAATACATTTTTAACTAATCCTATGTGGCAATTCAATTGGTGTTAAAGATTGAGGTGAATTTTCCAATTTCACCACAATAGGTGAACCTAAGTTTTGTTCAATTTACATAGGATTTGTTTCTTATGGTTGTTCAGCTAAAAAATAGTTAGTATTCTTATATTATGGTTTGAGTTAAATTTTCCAAAGATACAATAGAAGCAAAAGAAATTACCTACTAACCGGACAC
This sequence comes from Moricandia moricandioides, assembly GCA_905132885.1. NCBI lineage: Eukaryota > Viridiplantae > Streptophyta > Magnoliopsida > Brassicales > Brassicaceae > Moricandia > Moricandia moricandioides. The sequence goes on from CAJHQQ010002916.1 coordinate 33,090, forward strand.
AAGTTAGAGAGTCATGGGCTTCACACGACCAAAAAATCTCTCTCAAAAGGCAACAAATCTATCATCTTTCTCGCTCGTCTGCTGGTGTCAAGCCAGATGAGGATCCCTAATCTGAACCCTTCTTCAGGCTCTCCCTACCTCATGGGAAAGATTAAACTCCCTAAAAATATATATCAAAGAAATCTCCACCAAAGAATTTCCCTCCCAAAATTAGATCTACTTCGGAAGTTTCTGATTCTGGTCCCATCGACACTATCATCCCTGGAAACACCAACACCAACAAATCTCAAATCAATTTGATGGTAACTCATGAGGTCACTGTGACTCCAGAAATTTAAATTCCAGATTCCTCCCTCAAGACAAACGTTTCTGTGATAATTGCTCAACAAACCATTACAGAACAACTTCAACACTCATGCGACTGACTCTCAAAATAAAAAAGCAGGCACGAACCCTCCCCAAACCAATCACGTGACAGATTCAGCTACTGACTCATGGTGCAATGTGGCAAAGGGCTCTAGACAACTTTAAAGAAAGGGAACATCCTTTACTCTTCCTTCTCGCTAAGCTTGCACAAAATTCCAAATTCGTTTATTGACAAAAACAAAAAAAAATCATGGGAACGTTTTGTTTTAGGACAGTTCTATACAACCCACCATCTGAAAGAACAATCCACAACGACATTTGGAGTCGTTTCTACAGGAATATATAGGTGTTGAACATGGAGGGAAATGTTTTTCTCTTTAGGATTCCAAATAAAAGTATGAGGAATGGGTTTCTAACGTAAAGGATGATGCAGATTAAAGGATAGACAATGTTCGTGGCGAAGTGGCAACCATGAGTTATTCCTACTAAATTAGAGCTCACATCTGGCTTAAGCTGAGAAATGTCCCATTGCAATTCTTTAATGTGGACGCCTTGGAACAGATTGCTGGATTGGTGGGACACCCTAAACTTCTTCACCCATCAACAACAAATCAAACAAGCTTAGAAGTTGCTAAGGTTCTCATTCTCATCGATCTGAGATCTCCTCTACCAGAGTCAGTTAACGCACAATTTGAGTCTTGTGACATTGTTCGGAGTGAAGTATCAAGTCCATGGATGCCTCCCATTTTTGGCCACTGCAAGGAGATTGGCCACAACATAAAAGGTACAGTGGTGAAGTCCGTGCAAACAACTACGCAAGATGATAAACTACTGAGGAAGCTGAAAGCAAATCTTGGGAATGAGTATGAAGAAACATCTCCTTACATAGTAAAAAGGTACGGTGGTGAATTCCTCTCCTCAAAAGAGGAGGAAGATCAAAACAGGAACCCACTAGTAAAATTTCACGGCAGCGAGATGAGTTCGCAGGAGGCGCAGGAGACTCCTCAGTGTCAGATCACACCGCAAGTGAAGTCATGGGTCTCGATGGTAAAACAGGAAAAGGTTTTGAAGAAATACGATTTCGACATCTCTGTTTTGGAAGGGAAGCAATTGGTGAAGGTTCCGTTGGAGATCGTAGAGAAAGCAAATCCGTTATGGGAAGATTTCGTGATTGCAAGGTTTTTGGATACAGCACCTCACGTAGCGAAGGTACATGTGATATTAAACAAGATCTGGGCGTTTGGAGAAAAGACACAGAAACTTGATGTGTACGAGATGGATTCAATGACTATGAGGATAAGGGTCTCTAATGCAGTGGTGAGGGAAAAGGTTATTCGAAGGGGTATGTGGAACATTGCAGGGATTCCGATGGTAGCATCTAAGTGGTCACCGATAGAGGAGGAACCAAATAAGTTAATTCCATTGTGGGTACATCTGAGAAGTGTTCCTATGAGCATGTATTCTTGGGAGGGGTTGAGCTTCATAACAAGTGCAGTAGGAGTCCCGGACCGTCTGCACCTAGAAACAATTGCTTGCACAAATTTCACTATTACAAAGGTATGTGTGAATGCAGATCTTTCAAAACAGTTACCACAGAGGATTAACTACAATGTTAATGGAAAAGAGACAACAGTGGAATTCACCTATCCTTGGCTACCAAAAGGATGTGAAAAGTTGTGAGAAATGGGGGCATCTGGCGACTAACTGTGGTCAGAAGGAAAAATGTGAGGAATTGGTCATTACGGGTGAGGAAGGAGGAAAAATTAAAGACAATAGTGATCCAATAGAACATAAAGAAACTGAGCAGAGGAAAGAACAAGTCGAGGATATTGAAGAAGGTCAGGTACTTGAGGAATGGTCAACACCAGGAAAGATAAGGAAAAGTTTGGGAAAGCAGAGTCACTTAAAGTATGGAGAAGTTCAGATAGTCACTTCATCCAGATTCTCTACTTTAAGTGTACCAGATGATGATAATAAAGAAGAAAAAGGAGATACAGAAGTGGGAGTTAAAATGGGGATAGAGGAGTTTGAGATTGAAAATAGTGAGAGGAAAAAGGAAGAGTTGGAGAAGAAAGAAGAAATAGAGGAGGAAACACAAGGAGAAATTCAATCCCAACGACAGTTCCTGCCAAGATCATCAAAAGATAAACATAAAGTACTTTCTGGAGAGTCTCATGGAGCAAAGGACAATGTTCCTTGCAAAGTGGGTAGAAAAGGTACTCGCAAAAATCATTACTAATGTCTAGTTTTTTCATAGAATGTTAGAGGGTTTAACAAACCAATAAAACATTCTGTGATGAGTAGATGGTGGCAAAGTAGTGGTATGAATTTTGGCTGTTTATTGGAAACAAGAGTGAAAGAACAAAAGGCAAGCAAGATAGTTTCGGAGGTTTTCAGGGATTGGGAGTTTATGTTGAATTATGAATACAACACACTGGGAAGGATTTGGGTGGTATGGAAATCGAGTGTAAGATTGACTCCAGTATTCAAGAGTGATCAAATAATAACGTATCAGTCAAGATGCAAGAAATGAAAGAGGAATTCTTATGTTCTTTTGTATATGCAAGAAATACAATGGAGGAAAGAAGTTAATTATGGGCGGATATAAATAATCATCAAGACTCTTCAATGTTTTGAAACAAAGCATGGATTATTATGGGAGATTTTAAAAGTATTAGAAGGGAGAGAACACTCAGGTTATGATGATGATCCAAGCATCTCAAGTGGGATGAGGGATTTTCAGAGAGTAACAAGACACTGCTGTTTATCTGATATTAGCTCTCAAGGACCATTATTTACCTGGTGCAATAAAAGAGAGGAAGGGCTTATCTGTAAGAAGCTTGATCGAGTGCTGGTAAATGATGTATGGTTGAGTTTCACTCAGGCTTATAGCGTTTTCGATTCAGGAGGATGTTCTGATTATCTCAGATGCAGAACACAAATAAAGATGGAAGAAAGTCAAAAAAGAAGACCATTTAAATTTATGAATGTTATTGGTAAGATGTCAGAATTCAGTAGGTTGTTAAGGGAGCATTGGGTAGAAACAGCTCCTTTATTTCTCTCGACTTCAGCTATGTTCCGGCTCACAAAAAAGCTAAAAGCCCTTAAGCAACCCTTGAGAGAGTTGAGCAAAAATAAACTAGGGGATTTGCCAATAAGGACAAAAGAAGCTTTTGAGATACTTTGTGAGAAGCAAAAGGAGACAATGGAGGACCCAACAGTGGAAGCAATAAAAGAAGAAACAATAGCTCTAAGAAGGTGGAAATGGCTTGCGGATTTGGAGGAGAAATTTTTCAAACAGAGATCTAAGCTACATTAGCTCACTATAGGAGACCAGAACACAAAAGTATTCCACAATGCTGTGAAAATAAGAGAAGTTCGTAATGCTATTCATGAATTGAGAAGACAAGATGGCACTGTAATCACAGGAGATGAAATCAAGGAGGAAGCTGAGAAGTACTTTACAGTATTTTTAACCCATAAACCTCTTGATTATGAAGGGATTTCAGTTGAAAGATTACATGACTTGATGAAATACAATTGCAGTGACTTGGAAAAGTTGAAATTACAGAGAAATGTTACGGTGGAGGAAGTGAGGAAAGTCATATTCAGTATGCCAACAGATAAATCCCCGGGGCCAGATGGGTATACAAGCGATTTTTTTAAGGTTGCTTGGGATGTTATTGGAAGTGATGTAACGGTGGCAATTCAATCATTCTTTGTGAAAGGTTATTTGCCAAAAGGACTGAACTCTACTATTTTATCACTGATACCGAAAAAGGATAAGGCAGAAGAGATGAAGGATTACAGGCTTATATCGTGCTGTAACGTACTGTATAAGGCAATCTCCAAGATATTGGCAAATAAGTTAAAAGGAATTCTGCGAGAGATCATTTTTCCTAATCAATCAGCGTTCATTAGTGATCGTTTGCTAATGGAAAATCTCTTATTAGCTACAGAACTGGTCAAAGACTATCATAAGGAAGAAATTTCAGCTCGATGTTGCATGAAGATTGATATATCGAAAGCTTTTGACTCTGTTCAATGGCCATTTCTGCTAAATACGCTGAAAGCTCTTGGGTTACCAGAAGAATTCATTCACTCGATAAATTTGTGCATAAGTACTGCCTCCTTTTCAGTCCAAGTAAATGGAGAGTTAGCGGGTTACTTTCAGAGTACAAGAGGCTTAAGACAAGGTTGCTCCTTATCTCCTTACTTATTTGTTCTGTGTATGAATGTGTTGTCCAAACTAATTGATGAAACGACTATGAAGAGGAAGATTGGTTATCATCCAAGGTGCCAGAATATCAACTTAACACATTTGTGTTTTGCGGATGATCTAATGGTTTTTACGGATGGGGCTAAGAGATCTCTGGATGACATATTAAAGGTGTTTAATGACTTTGAGAAGATATTTGGTCTAAAAATAAATCTGGAGAAGTCAACACTCTATATGGCAGGGCTCAAAAGACTAAATCAAGATGATATCTCAGCTTTCTCATTGGAAAAAGGGAAGCTTCCAGTTTGGTACTTAGGCTTGCCCCTGCGTACCAAAAGAATGACAGTGAATGATTATCTACCTTTGATTGAGAATATAAGATACATAATGAGTTCTTGGACAGGGAGATTTTTGTCTTTTGGAGGTAGACTACAACTTATAAAATCAATGATAACTAGCCTAGCAAACTTCTGGTTAGCTGCATTCAGGCTTCCTGCCTCTTGTCTCCAAGAAATTGAAAAACTTTGTTCAGCTTTCTTATGGTCTGGACCGACCTTGAATGCTAAGAAAGCAAAAATTGCTTGGAAAAATATTTGTAGGCCAAAGATTAAAGGAGGATTGGGCATAAGATCTCTGAAGGAAATGAATAATGTAGGTCGTTTGAAGCTTATTTGGAGGATACTGACTTCAAAAAACTCTTTGTGGGTCAGGTGGATTCAAGTTTTTTTTATTCGAAAAAAATCATTCTGGACAGTGAAGGAGAAAACACAGAAAGGCTCTTGGATGTGGGGAAAGATTCTTAGGTATAGAGCCAAGGCAAAAGCGTTTTACAAGGTGAAGGTTAATAATGGGAAACAAACCTCATTTTGGCATGATCATTGGTCTGGTTTGGGGTGTTTTTTTGACATCCTAGGGACAAGAGGATATATTGATATGGGAATAAGAAAGGATGCAACAGTAGAGGAAGCAATGACTCTACACCGGAGAAGAAGACATAGGGTCATGATCCTAAATATGATGGAAGATGAGATCACCAAATACAAAGAGAATGCATCAAGAGATGATGATATTGGTCTGTGGAAACAAAGGGAGGATGTTTATAAGAGTAAGTTTTCAACTAAATCAACTTGGGATCAAATGCGATCACAAGGAGTGAATTGCGAATGGAATAAAGGGATTTGGTTCTCTTACGCTACACCAAAGTTCACCTTTCTTGCTTGGATTGCAATCTTAAACAGACTATCTACAGGGGAAAAAATGCTGAGATGGGGAGGTAATGTGAATATAGCTTGTTCTTTCTGTGAGGAACATCTAGAAACAAGGAATCATCTGTATTTTGAATGTAAATACTCTACAGAAGTGTGGGAAAAACTGGTGAAATGAGTGATGGGGGATGAGTACACAAATATCTGGTCGGATATAATACACTTGATTTCCACAGGGTAAAATAACATTTAGATGTTCACCTTGAGGTATACTTTCCAATCCACTATTCATGGCTTGTGGATGGAAAGAAATGGTAGAAAACATGGTGAGATACCATTGACATCTAAAAAGCTGATTAGTTTGATTGATAGAAGCATCCGGAACAGGTTTCTCTCAATTCAAAGAGCATGTGGAAATCTTGGGTAGAAGAATTACAATACTGGTTTTCAACTAGATTTAATTACATGATTTAGAGAGATGATAGAATGTAAAAACTTTTTGGTATAGGAAGCATTGTAAAATGTAAACAAGGGTTTTTTTTGGATGGAATAAAATTTAACATTCTTTCAAAAAAAAAATTTCATAAAATATGAGTATTGACATTAATCATAGTTTGAAGACCCCGGTTAATGCACAGAAATCCTTAAAATTGTAGCCAAAACCAAATCCAAAGAAACCATTGCCATGAAACTTTCCTTTGGTGGACTAGCAAATTCATTATCCTTATAGGACCAGACCCAAATCTATAATGCACTCGGCCTTATCACACTAGATTGGAGAAGACGAAAAACTGAGATAATCGCCAGAGTTAAAGATGAGATTGACGGTTGTGAAACAGGGAAGGTCAATTGATGGAGTTGAGCTCATCGGACCAGGCATGTCTCCCAACGAGACATATCAGATATTCTTTATGAGATGGTGAAATAAAAATAAGGCGTGGTGGAGGGGTGAGATTCGCTCTCCCCGTTGAAGGAGACAAAAAAAATGTGGGGAATAACATGATTGCGACAAATCTGTCTGGTGAGCCGTATCTCCAGCGGAAACCTGGTGAGATGTGACTCTTATGACTGCAGTAATGGTCAACGACAGATAGATAGCGAGCCTCGTGACACTAAAACGAGAGGTGGTCGCAGATGACATATTTATGAGAAACCCCCTCGCCCTAAATGTGGATCTGGAGAGAGTAAATCGACCTCTACAAATCAAATTAGGTAGATGTCTTGGAAGAGAGCCGTTGGATTGAAGATGGACGGAAGCTGGAGCGCCGAAACAGGTGAAAATGTTAGATGATCAAAGAGGAAGAAAATGGAGAACAAGTGGAGAAAACAAAGAGGTTGATACTAGTGGCCAGAAGCACCGTCAACATAAATATAAGCTTTTTGGTGGTTTTTTTCCATGGTCATGCCCAAGAGATTCAGTGTCATATATTACAACTATATAACACTCTTGATTATTTTCATTTCCTATGTATTATTTTCATTTAAAAAAATTATCTACACATTATGGCATGCACAATGCCGGCCCTAACACCAAGCATTTGAAGCTAGGTGTGGACGTTCATAGGACATGTTGGATTCGGCTCGGTTAATTCGAATTTTTGGTAATATGCTCATAAGTCCCATTTGAGTTTTACTAATTATCGGGTCAGAAGCGGTTTGTTTGTTTTCGGGTCGGTTTGGATCGGATTGTAACCAGTGTCTGAAATCGTTCACAAATATTTTATTAAAACCTCAAAAATTTCAAAAAATATAAATTATCCACAATTCTGATTAAAATTTAGTTAAATTATCTAACCTAAGCTAAAAGTATTCAAAATAACAAATAAAACAAACTACAAAAATCTTTCGAATACTATAAATATTTAAATTACCGTAAAATATATATAAAAACATTAGTTATTTGATATCTTCGGATCTTAGTCTCGATTTTGGTTCGGTTTGGGTTATACTCAAACACCAAAATACTAAGCTTATAACTTATATTCAGATATATTTGTATAACGGTTTGGATTCGATTCTGGTTTCTTCGGTTCAGATTTAGTGGGAGGGAGGAGGTTAGTGGGAGATGAATTTATGGATAGTTGATCGATTTTAAGACTTTAGATTGTTAAATTTAAAAAGTCTATGAAACTATTTTACTATTATGATTTTGAGAATCTTGAGTATATATGCAATATTTTGAAAGTCTTGTTTCATGAATTAAAATGTTAAGAATTCAAGTTCCAATAACATTAGATTTTGATAGAATTAAGAATTTTTAAAATCCAAACTTTTTGAATAATAATGGATTCTATATGTCATTAAAGAATCTTAAAACCAATAACATTTGATTTTATAAGAATGTTAGAATTCATTAGCCAATAACTATAGACTTTTAAAATTCTAACAATCATTATAAATGTATCTCCCATTACCACTCCCTAAGGTAAATACTTCAATTTGATGTAAAAACGCCGAGGTCTATTAGAAATCGGAACTTTCGACCTCTAAAAATGTATGAATTGTACCGGCCGAAAATTGATAAAATTCGCCTATAGTGTAATAGTAGTGATGGCGATATATAGTTTTGCGAGTTCAAACCTTCGGCCTTGCAAAATCTTTAAAATTTGGAAAATTCATACTCTTATAGCCCTCTATTTTATGAACTTGTGATCCTCACATTTAATGGGCCGGTGCTAGGCATGCATATTCTTTTGTGGACATTATATGAATGAAACAAAGAAAAGAAAAATAACAAATTGTTGTAAATAAAGTGAAAAGCTTATTTTCTATTTATTATTTATATATGTGTGGATTGATGGAAATAAAGAGAGAGATGAGACGTGATATAAAGAGCAGAAGTGAAAGTTTTGTACTTTCTTCTTATCATTCATATTTTTCTTATTGTAAAAACAATTCTATATATAATAAAGCCTAGTAAAAGAAAATTAGACACGTGCATAGTGATGAGGATATATCATGACTAAGTCATGGACAAGTGTCCATGTGAATAATCACATCATTAACACTCCCTCTTGATTATTCATCTTTCATTACGTACTGCCTGGGATAAAAACCATGATAAGGAAAAAAAGAGTACAGTGACGTAATCTCCTCCTGAGAATAATGGACATAGCTCTTTCTTCATAGGTCGCGCAAATACCGCATTCTGATACCATAGACGTGTTTTCGGAACGTTGTAGTAGGAAGGGCCTTTGTAAACAAGTCAGCTGGATTGTCGCATGACCGTACATACTCTATGTCCACTTCTTTATTTTTCTCGAGCTCCCGTATGTACGAGAAAAATCTTGGAGGGATGTGCTTTGTTCTGTCGCTCTTTATATAACCTTCTTTAAGTTGAGCGACACACGCCGAATTGTCTTCAAATATTTTCGTCGGCTTTTTCTTATCAGCTATTCCACTTGCTTCTTGTATGTGGTGACTCATTGACCTAAGCCACACACATTCTTGACATGCCACGAAGCGCAATAGTTTCTTTATGATTTGACGAAGTCGCAACCAGAGTTTGTTACTGGGAACGCCAAAAGATCACGGTTCCACCAATAGTAAAAATATAGCCGGTATGCGGTCGAGCTTTATGAGGATCTGATAAGTATCCTGCATCTGCAAAACCAACCATACCAAACTCGGGTTTTCTAACATATTAACCCAAGGTCAATTGTACCTTGGAGGTAACAGAATATATGTTTTATTCCATTCCAATGCCTACGAGTAGGAGAAGAACTATATCTTGCAAGTAGGTTAGTAGCAAAAGCAATATCAGGCCTTGTACAATTTGCAAGATATTAAAGCCCACCGATAGCGCTCATGTAAGGTACTTCAGGACCGAGTACTTCGCTATCTTCACAGGGTCTAAAAGGATCTTTCTCTACATCGAGATATCAATTTACCATTAGAGTACTCAAAGGAGTCACTTTGTCCATATAAAAGCGTCTCAATAACCTTTTCGTATAATTTGATTGGTGCACAAATATTCCTTCTCGGAGATGCTCAATCTGGAGCCCAAGACAAAACTTTGTCTTGCCGAGATCTTTCATTTTAAACTCTTCTTCAATATGAGTTCATGCATCATCAATCTCCTTTTGAGTTCCAATAATGTTCAGGTCATCAACATATACAACAATGATCACAAAGCTATATGACGATTTCTTTAAAAAAACGCATGAACATATCCAATTATTCACATATCTTTTTGTCAATAGATATTCACTTAAGCGATTGTACCACATGCGTCCAGATTTCTTTAGTCCGTAAAGTGATCGCTGTAACTTGACCGAACAAATCTCCCTAGATTTTGCTTTCAATGCTTTTGGCATTTCTAATCCTTCAGGGAGTTTCATGTATATATCATTATCCAATAATCCATACAAATATGCAGTCACAACATCCATAAGATGCATTTCAAGATTTTTCGATGCCGCTAGGCTCATCAAAAATCTAAACGTAATTGCATCCATTACCGGGGAATAAGTTTCCTCAAAATCAATTCTCGGTCTTTGAGAAAAACCTTGGGCAACTAATCGGGCTTTATATCGTGTTACTTCATTCTTTTCATTTATTTTTCTCACGAATACCCACTTGTGCCCAACATGATTTATATTCTCAGGCATTAAGACTATTGGTCCAAAGACGTTTCTTTTATTTAGGGAGAGTAACTCAGTTTGTATGGCTTTCTTCCACTCTTCCCAATCATGTCTTTTCATACATTCCAATATGGACCTTGGATCTGGATCATCACTTTCGTGATCTATTTCTTTGGACACAAAAAAGGAGAACGTTTCATCAACATCTTTTATCTTATTTCTGATCCATAACTTTTCATCTCGGACGTAGTTGATGGAAATCTCATACTTTTCTGTTCCATCCTCGTCATCTGGATCCTTATCTTTATTTGGTTCTTCTTGAAACTTTTCATTTATGTCTTCTTTCAAATATTTTTCAGTATCAGGCTCTTCTGGAACCCTTCCACTTTTCTCAACCATTCGAGGATTTTTATCTTTAGAACCCGTTGGTCTCCCCTCTTTAACTGAACCCTAGATTCATTCATTGTATTTCCATCAGTTTGTCCTTTAGGAATAACAAGTCTTGATGGAACATTTTCAACGGGTACATATGACTTCGTCACCCTTCTCGTATCTGTGAACGCATCTGGTAACTTGTTTGCCAAATTATGCAAGTGCATAATTTTCTGAACTTCCAGTTCTCGTTGATTCGTAGGAGGATCAAGGTGTAACAACGACGGTGTACACCATGTAATTTCTTTAGCAACTTCTCTAATTCCTCCCCCTAACACCAGAAATTCTTTCTCATTAAAATGGAAATCGGCAAACCGTGCCGTAAACATATCACCAGTTATCGGTTCAAGATACCTTATTATACTTGGGGGCGTATAACCCACGTATATCTCCAATCTCCTTTGTGGGCTCATTTTTGTTCTTTGTGGTGAAGCTATCGGATCATAGACCGCACACCCAAAGACACGGAGATGAGATATACTTGGCTCCTCCCAGATGACAATTGTAACGGGAGTACTTATTATCTGCACTCGGTCTCAGCCGAATCAATGCAGACGCATGCAAAATAGCATGACCCCATACTGAAATTGGGAGCTTTGTTCTCAATATCAACGGTCTTGCAATCAACTGCAACCGTTTGATCAATGACTCGGCCATGCCATTTTGTGTATGAACATGGGGAACTGGATGCTCCACATCAATCCCCACTGACATACAATAATCATTAAAGGCATGTGATGTAAATTCACCAGCATTATCAAGCCTTACTTTCTTTATAGCATACTCTGAGAACTGTGTTCTTAGCTTTATGATTTGGGCAATGAACTTTGCGAAAGCCGTATTTCTTGTCGTCAAAAGACAGACATTTGACCATCTACTACATGCGTCAATCAATACCATGAAGTATTTAAAAGGTCCGCACGGTGGGTGGATCGGCCCACATATATCACCATGTATTCTTTCTAAAAATAATGGTGATTCATTGCTAACTTTTGCTGGTGATGACCGAGTTATAAGTTTTTTTTTGAGAACATGCATTACATGTAAACTTGCCCGTTTGCAAAATTCTTTCGTTTTTCAACGGATGGCCATTGGAATTTTTCACTATCTTTCTCATCATGACTGAACCGGGATGTCCTAGCCTCTCATGCCAAATTTTAAATGTATTAGTAAACTTCAAGTTTACTGTGGCATAGGACTCAATCATATTTATTTTCGTACAATATAGTCTGGATGATAATATTTTTAACTCTTCCAATATATTTTCCTCTTGGACTTAATGCAAAGATATTCAAAGCCATATTTACTCAAAGTCTCAATATGATATCCATTTCTCTGGATATCCTTAAAACTTAACAAGTTTCTATGAGACTCGAGGAAATATAATGCATCACTTATTTCAAATTTCGTCCCTTGTAGCATTGAAAATTTCACTCTTCCAGATCCCTTAATAATCTTTGCACTACAGATATTGTACTAACGCTTCCGGCATAATATTTTATTTTGAGACTGGAGAAGTATTTCTTATCTTTAATTATCGTGTGCGTTGACGCACTATATGCCAAACACATATCTCTGTCCATAGTCTCAAAATCTGGCATTTTCTGAATTTAAAATATTTATAAAACATGTATTATTCAACATGAAACATTACATATATCTTACAACAAAATATATATATATATATATATATATACTATAATACAATAAACTTATATCACATCATTTTTTTACATCACTCATCGATTCTTTCTGAATCAACTAGAAAGTCTGATACATCGAGATGAGTATCATCATTTAAACAATGAAAAAATGGTCTGGTTTCGTCAGAGATGAAGTTTGTTTCACTTCCTTTCTCTTTCGCTTTTTGGGATTCTCTATACAGATCGCCTAAGTGTTTTGGTGTACGACAACCACGTACCCAATGACCTTTCATACCGCATCTGTAGCAAATCTTTTATGTTTGCCTTTTATCATCCCGGCCCCTTTCGTTTTCGTGGAAGTCTTTATTATTTCTTTCATTATATGGACGGAATCTTCTTCCCCGTCCTCTTCCACGACCATGATAACGATTTCGACCACGTCCACGTCCTCGTCCTCTCCAATTATCATAACTGGATGATGCAACATTCGCTTTAGGGATTGGAGCAGATCCAGTGGGACGAGCATGATGGTTTAAAGTCACGAGTTGATTGTTTTGCTCTGCTATAAGGAGGACTTGCATCAACTCCGAGTAACGAGTATACCCATTCGCCCGGTGTTGTTGTTGTAGGACTACATTTCCAGGATGGAACGTGGAAAGAGTTTTCTCGATCATATCATAATCACTTATTTTCTCTCCACATAATTTCATCCTAGATGTAATTCCGAACATCGAGGAATCATATTCACTTATAGTTCTGTAGTCCTGGAACCGGAGATGTATCCACTCGTGTTTAGATTTCGGTAAGATCACATATTTTTGGTGATCGAACCTCTCTTTTAAAGATTGCCAGAGGTCCGGAGGATCCTCTTTCGTAATATATTCATCTTTTAAACCATCATGTATATGGTGTCGTAGAAATATCATGTCTTTAGCCTTTTTCTCATCTGACACTGTTTTTGAACTATCGATGGTTTCCAAAAGCCAGTTTCCCGTCAGGTGCATCTTTGCACCCACTGCCCAAGTCATATAGTTATTTCCCGTAATATCAAGGGCATTTATTTCGAGCTTTGTCAAATTCGACATGATAATTGTATTCATAGAATAACATTTATAAAAATATAATAAAGATATGAATTCAAATACGGAAAGTAAAAGCATAAACTTAAAAGCATAAATTAAGTGCATAAATTTTGTTTTTTTTTTTAAATATAAATAAAATTAAAGGCTTAGCCTACTACATGATCCGAGGAGACAGAGTCTTCCATGTTGATCATTTTTTTTCAAGGTTCGAGGAGATAAAGTCTACCATTTTAACCTTTTCTTTTTATTCAAGGTTCGAGGAGACATAGTCTTCTATGTTGACCTTTTTTTTATTCACGGAGGCAAAGTCTACCACGTGTTTCTCTGATCGTGAAGGCATAGCCTATCTTAACAATCAGTCGGGAAAGACAACGCCTATCATCCCGAAAAATAAACGGAGAAGGCCTAGCCTTTCACTCCGGAACAATAATAAAATTAAAATAATTAAAATTATTGAAAAACATAAATTAAATCTTACCTCGCTAGTATAACTTCGTTTGGTGTAAGAGACTCATGCAGATAACATGTTGTAAATAAAGTGAAAAACTTATTTTCTATTTATTATTTATATATGTCTGGATTGATGGAAATAAAAAGAGAGAGATGAGACGTAATAGAAAGAGCAGAAGTGAAAGTTTTGTACTTTCTTCTTATCATTCATTTTTTTTTCTTGTACAAACAACTCTATATATAGTAAAGTCTAGTGAAAGAAAACTAGACATGTGCATAATGATAAGGATATATCATAACTAAGTCATGTCCATGTGAATAATCACATTTTAACACAGATAAGTTTTTTGTGAACCTAAAACAGTAAAACAATCAGTTCATTTTTATTATAAAGTTGGGTGCCAGGTACTTCAAAAACCAGCCTAATTGATAGTAACTAGGTAGTACTCAGCGTCTGACGCGGAGAGAAATACTTAGAAAATGTTTATCTTATGTAACTTTAATTTTGTTTAAATTTTAGTTTTATATTATTATTTTCAGTTAATAAAGATTTAATTATATAACCTTAAAACCAGAAAATATCTTAAAGGCCTTTTTGATCAAAAATTGATGAAAATAATAATAATAAAAGTATTTTACGTTAGAGTACATGTATTATAAAGACTTACAAATATCAAATGTTTTGCCCATTACTTAATGGACCATCGTCATATGATTGTCTCGTGCACCGCAATATAGTTATTTTTTTAAACTGAATCCGCAAAATAGGTTACTGAAACTCGCCGAACTAAAAACGTAAAAACATAAATGAAACCTGACTTTTATCTTATAAAGTAGACCATCACTTGTATTACAAACCTTTAGTGCAAGTTTTTTTTTCATTTTTTTGAGAAAGAACAAGCTTTAGTGCAAGTTTTTAGCGTTCGTTTTTTTCTTGTTAACCCAATAATATTTCCACTTTAGGATATAATTATGTTTTGTATAAAGATACATTAGGAATAGGATACGTAATTACCAAATAATGTCCATATATATATATATCATATTTTTTATTAAAACAGAAATATTATGTTAGATAAAACTTTATTTTTACGATTTTATATTAAATACAAGATTCTATTATAAATTTATACCCACATGTATATCCCACCTTAACTGAATCTCCTTTATAATAAACATATATTTCTTATTAAAATAACTACATATCTCTTTTATATTAATTCATAATTAATCTAAACATTAGATGTAAAATGAAAAAGAAAACTAAAAAAATTAGATTTTAATTTTATAAACATAAAATCAATAATATAAATATTTTTTTATAAATGAAAAAAAATTGTACGGTCGCACGATCAAGATCTAGCTAGTAATTACGTTAGGATATATATATAGGCACTATTTAAGTGTTTTCACCATATATTTGTATGACTAGACTACTTAAAACTTGGCTTCAGTTTATCTTCTAAACAAAGAGATAAACACGTTGTCCGGGTAAATTGCTCGTTAACATCCATCCGATTACACATGATCTTTTTTTTGACCTAGAAGAATTGGTGACCATACATATATTGGGGGAGGGAGCAGCTTTTAAGAGATGATTTCCATATTTCAAGGTTTCCCACATACCAAAAGAACGGAACCGGACAGCATATGGTTTAGCGAGGATAACTCGTACTTTTCATCGCAATATAACTTTTGTTGGTTGTTCTATTCCCATATGGATATTTAGAATATCTCTAGTTTAAGTAATATAATAGCATTTTGATGTAAAAAATAATAATTATAAGGTGTGATTAGTCATATTATATAGTCAAAGGGTAGAAAATAAAAGCAAAAATGACCAGAAAGAGAAGTAATATCTCTGGAGTAATTTTTTTTCACTTCATACAAATGGGATAAATTTTACAATTATTTATTCTCTTTTTAGGGTATGACTATAAAACATAATTAGAGTAAAATTAAAAAGATGCAAATTTATTTCAACCTTTTTACTCTGATTCCGTCCAATCAAGTGAAAAGTGATTTCAGTTCATTTATTCTAAATCATGAAAATAGTTAAAATAGAGTAAATGTTCTTTTAACTTTTAGGAGGTAGAAAAGTTTATTTTTT
This sequence comes from Moricandia moricandioides, assembly GCA_905132885.1. Lineage (NCBI taxonomy): Eukaryota > Viridiplantae > Streptophyta > Magnoliopsida > Brassicales > Brassicaceae > Moricandia > Moricandia moricandioides. Next base: position 49,180 of record CAJHQQ010002916.1, read on the forward strand.
TCCATCTCATTTGCACCTTATTTTTCCACTTTTTTCTTCCACTACACAACCAATCCAAATCTTAGAGTAAAGTGGCAGAAATGATTTCCAAAGTTATTCTTAATTGGTTGAAATGAGAAAAAAAAAACAGCTAAATTATTTTTCACCTTTTCCATTTTACTCTGATTATGCTATACAGTCAGATTTTGGAGGCGACATAATTGAATATTATTATAATTTTAATATTTTTGATTTGATTTATATTTTGTATAAATACTCTATTTTTGAATATTTTTGAATGTCTGAAATATTTACAGATATTTACGAATATTTACGGATATCTTCTCTGCTTTATTCGTTACAAAAAATCTAGAAAAGACTATAAAAGTTTATCTTTCAAATATATATATATTACATAATATGAAATAAAAAAAGATTGGTGAAGCTATATGTTCCATGAATTTTATTAGACATAAAATTTTGAAAATATATACCTTTTTATAAATATATTTTGTTCCTTTCTTAGTTTAATACTTTTATTTTGAAAATATATACCTTTTTATAAATATATACCTTTTTATAAATATATTATTAAAATAAATTTGTGGTAGAATTTCAATTTTTCCAAAACAATTATTATAAAAATTTATGAAGAACAAATGTTATTCAAGAGTGAATCACTCATAAGATATACAATATCATTCATTTTGTGAGTATAGCTAAGAATGTTGTTTTTATACTCGAAAGTCGCTTGCAATATTTAAAATTTAGAAAGAAAGAAGGTAATTTAAGAGTGAACCACATATAAAATATGTTATAGAATATTTATATTTATATATATATGTATACATACATATAGTTATTAAGAGACCTAAATACACGTGGAATATACTTTTGTAAATTGGGTTTCTATAGTTTTTATTTCTTACACAGTTTGTTAATATATGTTGGATATTTATTTTTGAATTCGTTGAATTGTTTTGCTACGTATATATTATGATAACTAAATTACATATATATATGAGATAAAGACCAAAATAGACCTAAAAAAGTTTTTGTCCCAAAAATAGCACTCAAAGAGAAAAAAGATCAAAATAGACTTTATTAAAGGATGTAAATATATATTTATACATTTGTGTTAACTAATCTAAACTTAGGGTTTAGAGTTATGGGGTGGAGGTTTTGGAGTTGATTTTTAAAAATTAAAAAAAAAAAATATTAAAATTTTCAAAATAAAAAAGGTCTATTTTGGTCATTTTTTCTCTCAAGTGCTATTTTTGTGACAAAAACTTCAAAAAATGCTATTTGAGAGATTTGCCCTATATATATCTCGGTATATTGTATATATACAACTAAATTGTACACTACATAATAATCTTTTTGTTTTCATGTGAAGCTTGCAATTCAAGTAAGGATTTCCAGGAACTTAAATCTTTCCATGACTTACTGCAGATCCCGTTAATATAAACAGTTGTTTGTATATACATACATGGTGATGTCAAATAATCATATAAAGCTAAAATCATGCCATTGTCTGTACCAAACGACATGTTAGCTAGCTTACAAAGAATCTGTATATCCAGTTTAGCAAACCATGCTATCTTTTCACATGATCGCAAATAAATATGTTGTAATCAAGAAATCTAAAATTATAGGCGGCTAATACTCTTATCTTTAAACATCAATAATTATACTGTATATAACACAGCTTTATAAAATCTGAAAACTATAACCAAAATCGGAGTAAAAGAATAAATTATTATTAATAGGTATCAATAATATTGTATGGTGATAGTTAATGATAATTTTACAAAAGAGAGTGTATGTAAGTGCATATCAAAGATAATAGGCGCAAGACTGGAACCAAAGGGTTGAAGTGTAATACCATAATAGCTTATTTGATTGTTGACAGAACCAAGTTATAGGTTACAACTTACAAGACCTAACGGAGGTAACTTATCACCAGTACTATTCCATGTCAAAATCTACATTCAAAAGAGTGATGGTAATATAAATACCTTTTTTTTAATTTAAAAAAACATCTTCCTCCAAATCTAAAGCTCCCATTTCCATATCTGAACATTCTTCGTTCAGTTCCTATGGATCGTATGGTAACCTCACGCTAAGTCCGCCACCACTCCGATCAATGTTTCCCCGAGAATTTGTGCAATTATTACTCCGAATTGATTCATGCATAGGTTCATCGATCAAAACGACGACGTTTCGTTTCAAGGAGAGATCTAGGGACGCTGCTAAGTAAACTCAGTCCTGAACCACCAAGTAAAGGTGCGTCTGATGCTCAGAGAGGTCGAAGCCGATGGCTGTATCAGTATCAAAGAGTTTTCTAGGTGCGTTGCTGGAACCTCTTTTGATGAAGAATCTATATATAACACACCGACCGCCAACAGTTAATGGGCCACCCACATCCGCTCTCTCGGCTCATGGGCTCCATCTCGTTCCAACGGTCGGCGAGTTATTTTTTCCGAGGCTCTAAATCATTGTTTACTGACCCTGCAATCACCACCCGACCTTTCCCCGTGTTTTGGCCTCACTCGCACGGTATCGCGAATCACTTTCCGATAGGTCACTCATCCTTTCACTACTCCAGCTCAAGCACGCTTAACCCTGAAGCTCTAAACGGATGTGTGACAGAAAAGGTAAGTCAACTTTGGTGACATAGGTAGTCAAATCAATTCTCTTAAACCTTTTTACATATCACAACTCAGGATGTTACAATTCACCCCCTCTCAAAGAACGCAACGTTCTCGTTGCGCCCCACGACAGGTCTCAGGACGCCTCTCGGGTCAGAACCTCGATGGCTAACCAGCTCTGATACCATTTATAACACACCGACCGCCCACAACTAATGGGCCACTCACACCCGCTCTCTCGGCCCATGGGCCCCATCCCGTTCCAACGGTCGGCGAGTTATTTTTTCCCGAGGCTCTAAATCATTGTTTACTGACCCTGCAATCACCACCCGACATTTCCCCGTGTTTTGGCCTCACTCGTACGGTATCGCGAATCACTTCCTGATAGGTCACCCATCCTTTCACTACTCCAGCTCAAGCACGCTTAACCCTAGAGTTCTAAACGGATGTGTGACAGAAAAGGTAAGTCAACTTTGGTGACATAGGTAGCCAAATCAATTCTCTTAAGCCTTTTTACATATCACAACTCGGGATGTTACAATTAATTGTAACACCCGTCTCCTCCTCTCTTGAGAAAGGCGTGCTACGACTTGTACAAAATCAAATTAAACCAATTTTTAAAATATCAAACAAAATATTAAAATATTTAATAAAATAAAAGCGGATAAATCATTTTTTACATTTAATAACATGAATAATTCATATCAAAAAGTTGTATCAAAACCGAATAAAAACCGATATAAATACGATGATCCCCAAGACACCAAACCGTCCAAATATCCGACAACTCATCATGCTCACCTGCAAGGGGAATAAAGAGGGGTGAGTAACATGGAGTCACTCAGTGAGGTATGGGATGCTAGACACGCAAACCACTGACTAAATAAATAGAACTGCCACTATGGAAGTTTAGCCCTAGCATGAGCAAACACGACACCTAAAGCATCACACAAAACAATCAATGCGCTGATAATGAATAACTAGCTCATACACCCCGCATTCTCCTCATACGGATATACGACATCATAATAAGCGTTGTTAGCCCAAACATCTCTGGACCCCCGCCCGTAACCAATAAGTTTCGAATGCAAACGTCTTTGCACCACGCCCCACACAAATATGCGTCGATAGCCCAAACTTCTCTGAGCCCCCGCCCTCAATATGCGTCGATAGCCCGGATGTCTCCGAACCCCCGCCCTCATAAGCGTTGCTAATCCAGATCTCTCTGAACAGCCACCCTCATAAGCGTTGCTAATCCAGATCTCTCTGAACAGCCGCCCTCATCACATAGTCCCTACTCATAACTAGGTATACGTATATATATATATATTATATAACACCATTTAACATCACTCAATCTATATCAAGTTGAATCCTCTAGACCTCTAATTCCGGTTTACATTGAATCCTAACTATCACACAAGACTCAATTCAATCAAACGGAACATGTTTCGAAACTTAACAATGATAGAAAGAATTCTACACTAGTAACGGGATTTACGGAATAGACCCTCACCTTTGCCACTGGCTGTCAACGGAAGATGGTCAACTGCAATACGAGAGAATCAATGACTTAGACTCAGAGTCTCAGGAAATAAAGTTCCAAAAATGGAAACTTTCCTAAAGTGGAAACTTACCTAAAACAGCAAATTTCCTAAAATAGCATCTTTCCTAAAATAGCAATTTTCCTAAAATAACAACTTTCCTAAAATAGCAACTATCCTAAAATGGCAAGTTTCCTAAATTGGATACTTCCCTAAATAGATTTCTACGACTAGAAATATGAAGGCGGCAACTTACCAGAAAACTCGCCGAAAGCTCGTCGAGAAATCCCACCGGAAGCTTGCCGGAAATCCCACCCGAAAATTTAACTAATGACTGGTCGTCAGATATTCCAACAACAACTCACACGCAAAGAAAATACTTTGACTTGATGAGAAAAGGAGAAAAAGGGTGGAGTTTCTTATATAGGAGAAGGGAAAGGAGGAAGAAAACTTAAACTTCCAATGTGGGACAAAGATAAAAAGAGATTGTTGGGTTTTTAATTAAAAAAAAAACAAATAGGTCTGGCCCTAAGATCAGGGTCGTTACACTATAGTGATCAAAATATAGAATTGGTGAGGGAATGCGGAAGAGTGATGTTGTTGGTTTATTCTTTGAAGAGATAATAAATGATGGAAGTGATAATTGGTGATGGATAAAGCCAGTTTACACCTCAAAATCATGACTGCCAATGGCAAGTAAGGTAAGAGGTTGAAGTGGGAAGGACACAGAAGATGAAGGTTAAGTGAAAATTGCAGCCATTATAGAGTAGTCGGTTCAACTTTGTATCTCTGAACCCTCTAAACATTTGGGCCTGAATGGAAAACAATATAAAAGCTCAAAACTACTCAAATGTAATATTCAGCCCATTTAGTTAAACTAACCAAAACAAACTCATCAAATGATTAATTGGAAGGTGACACGTGACAGTTTTTTTGCCATATAGAGAAAAAACATACTTTATTATATAAGATATTTTAGAAGATTATATACATTAATCTTTATTGATATTTTGATATTTTAAGAGAGTCATATTCATTAATCTGTATAACTATAGTTTTTAACTAAAATCTTGTGAAAATCTAAATAAAATTTATATTACTAATCTTGCGTTTGGCCGTTAAAACCCTGATTATAGCACTGACCTCATC
>CAJHQQ010002917.1:0-54499 GCA_905132885.1 Moricandia moricandioides
GGACGTCGTCTATGGCATGTCGGATGTGGTGTTGCAACCTTCTTTTCATTCTAGTCCTCTCTTCCTGGCTTCTTGATCTCAAGCATCTGGTTAACTATGTCAACATGGTTATCTTGATGGTAAGCTCTGGTGTTTTTTTGGTTTTGAATCGTTCCACCGGTTCATCTCGTGACTCTCAAGCTTACCAAGCTTCGGTTTTCAAAGTGGGCGATTGGCGAGGTTTGTAGAGGCTCCTTGTGGTATGATGGGTTTTTATTTCCTCGGTGGATCAGTCCTCATTGCGGCATATCCCAATGCCATGGGTGGAGTGTTCTACTGATGGTAATGTTGCAGCGTTTTAGCTTCGAAAGGTGTTGCAGGCAGAGGCGGACAGACATTACGGGGTATGGAGTCACGTGCCCCCTACTGTTTTCTAAATTTTCTGAAGCAATATGGTCAAATTCTTCAAAGTTTAGTAAAGATATAGGTAAATTGACTCTGAGTCAGGATTTATTTAGTTATTTTTAACATTGTGCCCCCAACTAAAAATGTTTTTACACCCGCCCCTGCTTGCAGGTCATATCGCTTTCAACAAGCTGCAGTCGTTCTTTGCCCGGTTTTCTGCATCTCCGTTTTACGATGAGCAGACTTTTGTAGTCTGTCTTGTTCTCAACCATTTCTCGGCGTCATATAAGATTGTACAAGTGGCTATGGAGCGATTTTCTCTGGTTTGTGTTCTATATCCCTTCTTCGATTTTGTTTTATGTGTTAAAGGGCGGTAACGGTTTACAAGTGTCGAGGCTTTTATCGGGAGTTAGCTACTCGAGAAACGACTTGGTTATTCCCAACATCTGATGAAACGAGGTGAACCTCACGTTCATGTGGTCATCATTGACGTTTGAGAATGAAAACCGATTTATAGAAAGTTTAAAAACGGATTGGCGGAAGATATTGGTTTAGTGGATAGACGGAGCTGGTTCTAGTAATACAATGAATTGGAAAATTTTGTTCAATTCGACCTTGTAAATGTAACTGAATTTCTGTTATTAGGTTAATTTTAATATAATTTCTATTTGAAAAAACTAATAAACCAATTTTTAGAAATTTGATCATCAATGCGATTTTGTAATATTATTTTGATGATTTTTATTTATGTCTTAGAAATTAACATCCATTGATAAAAAAAAAATTTGAGATTCAAAAACTGATCCATTAGTTATCTGATAAATCTAAAAGATTAGTCTACTTCTAAATATAAAAATAATTGTTAAAGATATTCAGATCATGAACATAAACTCTAAACGTTATTGTTGAAGTGAATCAATAATTCGTAATCATTTCTCGTTTAGTAAAAATAATATAAGCAAAAGAGGAGAGTATAACAAAGAAAATAGTACAGATCTTTTTGCTTTTTACAAATTCGCTCATTTGTTATTTTAATATTTTTCTAATACTAATTATTTGGGCCTAATAAATTTGGGTTTAATACAAATACGTAACTAACATTTAAGATAAAAACGTGTTTATTGAATTTTAGGTTAAAATTAATATGAATCCAATGTTTAACAAATAAAAATATAAACATATTATTTATATAATTAAATTTTAACTTTAGTTTTAATGTTTTATAATTATTTTTGTAGGGTTTTATTTTTAGTGGGGTTAATATAATTTTTCTTAAGTAAAAAAAATATATATATTTAGAAAAATAGTGGAGTCAGTTGACCCCTCTTCATTCACTGCCTCTACCCCTGGAAAGAAGCGTTTTTTTTTTATCTATATAAGGTCTTCATATAAAAACTAGGGTGTGATATTTACCCAAAAACTAGGATTTGCTTTTAAAAAGACATTAGTTTTGTTTAAAAATGATATGATAACCCATATGGCCTCCACCGTTTAAATTTATATTAATGCTTTCACTATTATATGGCCTCCACGTTTAAAATCATGTGTTTAATTCATATAGCATTGCTTTTTTTAGAAATCTTGTATTCTTTGTATATTAAATTTTTGTTTTTGTTAATTTCCCAAAAATTTAGTATCTATATAACTTAATTCCATTTTATGATTTACTTATTAGTTTGTCTTATTTGATGCTGAATTCTATTTTATTTTGAAAGAATCAATTTTGGAAATTTTCAAATTTTGAAAATAATAAACTAAAATAATGATTTATCATATTTTGATTGGCAGTTTTCAATTTTATGTGGATATTTTCAGTGACTTATATCTTAAACATTTATATAATATATAGATTTTTGCTGATAAAATGGTTATGTTTAATTTGTTTTATAATAAATTTGGAAATACAAATGATTTCCTTGTTTGTTTTATAATAAATTTGGAAATACAAATGATTTCCTTTGGTGATCTTAAAGAATGTAAAGAGAATACAAAAACATCGGTTTAGATGATGTTTTGGTTGTAAAACGTTATTTTGATTTGATTTTACATTTGATTAAAAAACAATGTAAAAAAGATAAAATATGTAATTTATTTGTTTTATCGTATTTTTCAAACTACTTTATTCTAATAAATCGTTAAGAATATCATTTTTTCTCGAGATATATTGGTAAAGAGGACTGAATAAACAAATTCTTGTATTTTTATCAAACTCAAACAATAACAAAAAGAATGCTATAATTAATTAGTCAAATAAAATAACTGGTTACAGCATTTTTTTTCAACAGATTATTTTTATGTTTGATTGAATTCTGAGTACAGATTTACAATCATATTCAAGTTTTGAGTTATCTTTTGACAAACTCTTCTAGAGACAAATCATGAAACCAGTTTGTAAGATTTGGTCAACTGATTTTTTAGATTCTCAGTACAGGTAAGGTAAGCATCTTTCTCATTAATCTCGATATTGACTAAATTTTAAAAGAAACTATATGATAAATAAATACCAAATCAATACATACAAAATTATGAAACATATAATAACAATATTATCTTGGATGAATCATGAATTTTCGATGGCACCGTCTTTGTGGTATCCAACAAAATATTGACGCGTTAGTACAAACAACATTTAATTGCTGGTCGCAATATCTTTTCTAAACCTATTTAAAACGATCAAAGACCCAAAAAATCTTTGAACAACGCGTTACGCGTCAATGTTTCCGTCGTGTTCACATAATCGTTCTGAAGATAAACTAGTAACACTACGTTATAAAAATAATATGCTACATAATTAATATTGTAATATCTTGATTGGTGGTATATAGAAAAATTTAAAGTAATTAATTTAATTATTTATATTATTAAAATATATTAAATTTTTCAGTCAGACATTTAAAAAGAATTTAACATGCATAAGCCATAATAATAGAATAATAGATAACTTATCGAAAGTGATTTAATGTACAATGCTAAAACATGAAAAAATATCGTGTAGTGATTGCATGGACAGTAAAATAAATTTTCGAGTTTTAGAAAAATTAGCATACCACTGTCACATTATATGAGACCCATAGACCGAATGAATAGACATAAAAGAGTTATTAAACATGGACAATTGAAACAATACAAATATATTTTCATAAATAAATTTAGTTAGTTGATTAGTAAATTAGTAAATGATTAATATAGAAAATATTATATCTCTATAATATTATATCAAAAATCAATATCATTATCGTGTTGTGTTCATGTTAGTTTTTATAATAGTTAATTACAATAATATCTTTATAATATTAAAATATATAATATGTCACTATTAAAAAGTTCTTTTTGATTCTCTTTCTCTTTTTTTTTTTTGTATTTTAACTTTCTTTTCTTGCATACAGTACTAAAACTCAACCGTCTCTTGTCATTTATATCGATGCGAAGTTACTAATTTAGTTTACGTAGTCTTATTTGAGTTTGTTTATGTTAATATAAAAAGCTTTATTTTCTTTATATTGATTCTCGAAACACATATATAAAAAGGTAATCTTTATAAAATTTGGAAAACATGGTCAGATTTTCTTAATTTTAATTTTAATTTTTTTTCCTTTCATTTGATTTCCGATAACATATATAGAAGGAAATGTTTATAAAAAAAAGTGAGTGATATATAATATATATAGTTGATTCCCTAAAAAGGAAAAAAATCAAAAGTAAAAATAAAATATGTTATTGTAAAAAAATCAATAAGCTTTTATTTAAAACATACTCTTAAAGAATAAAATATATATTAAAAGTACTATAAATATGTTTTATATCAACCAATATCTTTAATAAACTAAAGAGAAATATTTTAACTAACATAAACTAATATTCTTAATGAATTCCAATCACTATATAAAGTTACTATAGATAATAATTATTGACAACAATAAAATAAAATATTACTTCGCAAACTAAAAGTAGAAAAACAAAATTTTGGTGTAGAAGTTTAAAATAAAATTAAAAATTTGAAATTTATTTTAAGCAGCATAAAAGTATATCAGAAAAGGAAAATAGAATATTTATGTGCTATAAATATATTTTGGTCAGTTAATAATAATAAGAAAATTTATATATATATATATATATAACAAAATTTGAGATATTTTAATAACTAAAGTACTATATTATGTCATTATTAATATGATTTTTTGTCTAATATTTTTATTTTAATTTTCATAATTTCTATAAATTAAATAAATAAATAAAAATATTGAGAAAATATAATAAATTGTATGTTTGATTTGATCACTCAACTGCTTACATATCAACACGTTATCTTTTTCTAGTTTTCACTAAAATGACAAATGTTAATTTTATTATATCTAGATTTTCATTCTACATTAATATAAGCAGTTCGAAACATATATTAGTTTTAATATAAGAATTAAAAACACGAATCTTAGTATATCTAAGATTTAAACCAAAAAAAACATTTAGGTTTAATTCAAAAGAATTCCTACACATAATGAAAATAACCAAACCAATCAAATCATACATAATTTCACTAATTTTTTTTTCAAATATAAAATTATAAACAAAAATAAATGCAACCAACAAATTAATCAAAAGTCTAAGCAATTTATAACAATAAATATATTTAGTTAATTTTCACCAAAAATAAATGAGAAATTGCTAAGAATAGTATAAGTTAAGTATAATTTTGTAAAAATATACACTATCAAAAATATATTAACATTTGGGTTTACACTTTAGTAATTATTGTTTAGGGTTTAGTGTTAAAGGGGTGATGTTGAGTTTTTAAATTTTTTTATAAATATTTAGAAAATTTAATTAAGTGTATTTTCATTAAAAATTAAGGTATTTTTGCAAATAGTCAATCATTAAAGGTAAATTTGTAAAGTGTTATCAAACTTATGGTAAAAGTGAAATTTCCCAAAATAAATATAGTTAATTCTTAAAAATATATGCAATAAAGTATATTCTAATGGTAACTAAACCGACTAGATATTTTACACAAAATCATGTGTATAACTAAAAAATGAAATATTATTTAAAATAGTATACAATATATAAGTTTTTTATTTCTAAATAATATATTTAATTATAATTTATGAAAGTAATAAATCATATTTATATATATATAACACGTGAAATATTATTCTTATAGGAATATTTTTAAAAATATCTAATTTAATTTGAATATAATATAATTTATGATACTATTAAATAAAATAAAATAATTGTATTAAATATATATATATATATATATATATATTTATTTATTTATTCTGAATGCAAATATTCTACTAGAAATTTCATATAAAAACATAGACAAAGAGTATTTGAGGGCACACCTTCTAAATTCTCTTCTAAATACTTGCTTTAATAATTCTTGATTGGATAATAAGAAGCAAAATGCATATGTTAATGTTTTGTCAAACAAACCCACTAATTATTTTTTTTAGTAATTTGTGCAAGTTATTGGTTGGTGTATTTTAATGAATTTGAAAATTCAAACTAAATTTAGTGTTATTGGTTATATAATTTTAAAATTTATATTGTAGTCAATGTGTTATTGGTTTTATAATTTTTAAATTCAAATTAAAATCATGTATTACTTAGATTAGGTATTATTCAATCACACATATTTATTAATGAATTTAATTTTATTATGGCTCAAAGCAGGTATTATTTCTTTTTAAAATACAAAAACTCAAATTTGGAAAAAAAACTTCTGAGTTTATAAATACTAATTAAAATTCGTTGGTTAGATATAAAAATCCATATATTTTATTTCAATTTGTTAATATTATATAAATTTCTAAATTAATTAAAATACATAAACCAATAGCACTTCTTTAATCATCAGAAATACTTTAAATAACTTTCCTCAAATTATCTTGGGTTAGCAGATAAACAAGGATCGTTTCACACTGTAAAGAAAAATTGGTGGTCGATGCATGTGACAAGACATGGAGACATAATGCTGGATGGTTCATAGACCAGCAATAAATCAAGAAATGGATCCAATGGTACTGCAAATGTAATTATATATAAACAAAAATATTATATGTAGCAAAATCAAAAATAAATAATGCATTTCATCTTTTGGACAACTAGAATACTTCAGACATATCGCAATTTCAACATTCCAATATTACGTTGTCATCATTATTAGTAGACTAAATAAACAATACAGATTTGGAAATCATTAAATATTTACATCTATTATATAAAAAAAGCTAAACACTCACTTATAAATCATAAAAATATATATTATATAGAAAAGTACATAAATATTCAATAGACTAAACAATACAGATTTGTTGACAAAAAAACAATACAGATTTGGAAATCATAAAATATTTACATCTATTATTAAAAAAAAGCTAAATAATCACTTATAAATCATAAAATATTTACATATTATATAGAAAAGTAGATAAATATTCAATGGACAACAGCTAAGAGATGCCTCTGTTTTTCTCTGAACTAATATCGACAAAACTCAAAAGACACAGAAAACATTACAACAACACCACACTACTTCGCTACATCAAACCCAATGGCCCACAACTTTTCCTATCTTCCAAAATAACCCCATAACTTTCCAAAATCACCAAATCACCCTTGAGGACCACCACCGTCCGAGAGATAGACCTCACATTGTATTGAAGTTTTGCCAATCTTAAACCCTGGAACCACCGTGAACGCCACACGTGGCTCTGCTTCCTCCAACGCTTCCTCTGCAACGCTTTTCATATACACTTCAGAGAACCTACAACCTTTGGGTACTCGAAAGATCTCAGCTTCATGCTCAAAAGAGAAAGCCAAGCAATGCAGAAGCCAAACCCTTTTCGCCATTTCAAGAAACCCAGAGCACAAGCTCGTCTCAGGGAACTCACCAGCAGAGACCTGGTTCCTCATATGCAGATGTCCAAAGAAAGCTTCCTCCATCTTAGGATGTATAAGCTGCAAGAACTTGATCCTGCAGAACCTAGCAAATCTTGATTTAGGCCTTGCTTTCAAGTAATCTTTAGCTTTCATCGACCTGAGCTCTGTAAACCTCTCAAAGAACACTTCCCTCTCTGTTTCGCTCTGTTTCTCCTTCTTCTTGAAGCTTCTTGAGGTTGAGAAGTGTGGTAGATGAAACGCTTCGAACATTACAGTGGAGACAAAGTGTTCGAAAGTGAAACACTTGTGGTCTTGCTTGTAATAAAACACACCGGGCTGGATCGAGTTAACAGCCATGGAGATATCCCATTTAGCGAGTTTCATCTGTTCTATCATCAGCTTGACGAATCCTCTGATGGATTTGACTGTGTGTTGCAGATAAGCAGCGAAGTGTGTTGGGTTTAGCGCAGAGAGGTGAAGGTTGTCTAAGGGATTGCAAAGTTGTCCGCTTTGGTTAAGTCTCTTCTCTGTTAACTTGTTCTGTTTCGTCAGATCCTCAAGCTTCTCTCTCAGAAACTCTGTTTCTGAGTCTTTAAGCTTGTACTGAGACTCAAGCTTCTTCCCCATTATCTCATACGTCTTCAGTAAACTCCTCAGCTCTTGAATCTCAGCAAGAACAAGAGTTCTTTCGGGATTCGGATCGATTTGTTTCTTCAAGAAACATTGTTTCAGTTCAGACAAAGTCTTCAGCTCAGAGACCACCAAGTTGTCTGCTTTTTGAATCCCTATTGCGTCGTATGGAGACTGAGAATGCTGTAGCTGCGCATAACCCGCTTTGATGGAAGAGACCGTAGCAAAAAGCTTGGCAAGAAGAGCTTCTAATGTCAGAGTTCTCTCATACTCTTCCTCAAGCTTGTAGAAAGACTCAGACAACTTAACATTCTTGGAATCAAGCTTTGTCTTCTTCATTTCCTCTTCCGGAGCAACACCTGTTAGCTTATGGATGTTGAGAACTTTAGCAAACGTGCGTCTGAATTTACCCTTAGGAGCAACAACCAATGGTTTAACAGTCTCCATCTGCAGATCCATCAGAAAGGAGCTTAGTAGAGAGACAATAGTATCAAGAACACAGTAACAAACAAGACAAGAAAACACCACAAAGGGAAGTAAAAAGCAAAGGTGAGGAGAGGAGAGAACTTGTAATGATGAATGTTTTGATACAGAAAGAAAAAGAGCAACAAGCTTTAATACTTGGATCAAGGACCGTTAATGGAGGGCCACAAGCTTCTTTATGAAATATTCTCTAAATAGGGACTTGCTTTTATGTGAAGAACTATATGAAAATAGCTCAAAGTAAAAGGATGTTTCCCTCATAAAATATATATTTAACAGAAGAGAGATCTGTCTGTACATATGTATTTAGATGCATAATAATACAATGGATACTGCTTTAAAATATTCAACAAGAGTTGTGAAGACTTCATGGTTCATGCTTAGAAAATGCTATTTTCTTATTTTTAAAATCTGTGAGGGGGCTTTTTAGTCAAAAAATGCTGCTACAGAACAAATAATAATAAAAGATTGCACCTACACAATCTCTGCAAAAAACACATGACTAATGCAGAATAAAAATCCATCTCTCTGAAAAAGAAACATTGAAATAACCAAAACAAATCTGTATTTACCATGTTACAAAAACCCTATGTGAAAACTAGTACAATTATATATACATAATACGATACATAATACTATAGTGAAACCTTAAAACCAAATGAACTTGGGTAAAAAATCTGATTTTTAACCATTTGAAACAACAGGACAACCTTAAAGGCTTACAAAACCCCACAAAACACATTAAATACAAATAAGACACAAGACCCACAACCTATCTCTTATTGTGGTTTCAGACTCTAAACGCACTAGCAACAGCGGTCTATACGCTATCTCCCTAACCAAACAGACCCTTAAGAAGAGTGGTGACGAGGCCTAAAGATTTGAAGATAACCAGTGAAGCCCTGAGGTTCAGATTTTTTACAATCAAAGTTTGAAAATTTGCAGAAGCAAAGTCTCATCATACAAACAAACATATAAAGTCAAAGGTTGTACCTTTGCGAAAGTTCAAAGCTTCTCTTCTACTTTCTCTTTCTCACTTCAACATAAGAGTGAATCTGAAGAAAGAAACTTGAGAATCAGACAAAACCAAACTCTGCTTAAAAACCCTGCAGACTTAAACCAATTCAAAAGAAATTACAAAACAAAACCCAAGACCAAGGAAAGAACATACAACTCAAATAAGAAAAGAAAAACTTTTTTCTTGTTTTTTTTTTGCTGTAAAAGAAGTACTTAAACCCTTTTTGAGTATGTATATATAAGTGAACACATAAAAACAATTAAAGCAATTTAAAAATTGCACATTATTGCTATTAGCTAACAACAATGGTGATTAAGGCCCACTGCAAGCGCCATGAAGCTTGCATTTGTAAGAATAATAAATATACAGAAAAATAAAACTTAATAATAGAATGGAATCATTCACCAGAAACCCACATGAAAATTACCAACAACACTCTGATTGGAGAAAATAATAATAATAATAATAAACACTCACCAAGAACTAGATCTGTCTGTTTATTGTACCAAACTAAACTGTGTCTCTATGTCTAAATCTCGAGAGGAGAGAGAGAGAGAGTAAGCGTTCGATGAGAGCTGGAGGGAGAGAGAGAGAGAGGCGAGGAAGGAGAGTAGAAGTTGTAGAGAGAATAATAATGTGTAATGGCGGAAAAGGGTAATGACAGAGAGCAAGCGAACAGAACATTGGGAGTTTCAAATGTCTTTTCCGAAAATACCCTTGAAAGTAGGTGGTATTTACACCCGGCCGTTGTGACGAGATCTCGAGATGCGCGGAAGGGTGTTTTTGGTCTTATTAGCCACAAGCTAATCAGTGTATTCTAATCAATTTGTCTGGGCTTGTCATTGGGCCTATACAGGGGCTAACTAATAGTTCTGCTAAAAAGCTTTACTAATTGGGCTTAGTTGTTTCCAAGCATTAGAATGGAATGTCCAGTTTTCTTATGTAGTTATAGTTATTTCTATTTATATAATTGTAAAAAACTATAGATTTTACAAAATATATTTTACAAGAAAAAGGATTTTCAAAAGTTATAACATCAAAAACTCTTTTTTTGGTTTCACTAAAAGTTTTCAGTCAACAAAATAGTTTTGATGACCAAGAGAATTTCAGTTTCTTGTTCTATTCTATCTTCAATTTTTTTTTTGCTAAATAAAAAATTAATATGATGGGACCAGTTGATTGTAACATATACAACAATTCGCAGTCTGTACTAAATTTCTCATGATGACATATACCCATATTTTTTATTAATAGGAAATATATGGTGAAATAATATTTTTAGAAAAATTTCTTCGGTCAATTACAAAGTAACGTCACAAAATTGTAAACTGTAATTGACTAAGGGATTTTTTTGTCAAAACTCAAAAAACCCAAAATTGACTTTAAACAATTGTGAAACAAATAGAAATCTGGTCAATACAAGTAATGTAAGAAAAAAATCAATTTTTTTAGAGAATTACAGAAATCTTTAACATTCATACCTTGAAATAGGAAAGATGAATATGTGTTGACACGGATGGGTTACTAATTTATGTATTTTAGTTAATTTAGAATTTATATAGTATTTACAAATCTATGTAAAATATACTGATTTCAAATCTAATATACGAACCTTAATAAATATTTAACTATTCGGAGGTTTTCCCTCGAATTTAAGTTTTTGTATTTATAACAAAAAAATCTATATAAATTCATTTAAATCTATTATGCAATCAAATCTATTAGTAAATACAAATAATTGAATAACATCTAATTTAAATTAGAATTTATAAATCATGAAGCCAATAACTCATAATTTTTATATAAATTTTAATGAGAACAAATAATAATAGATTTAATTTAGATTTTCAAATCTATTAAAGTACAATAACTAATAATTTCTACTAAAGATAAAAAAATTCAAAACTTATGTCATCACTTAGGGAATGGTATCTAGCTTAGGTCTAGAACGAATCGAGTATCTGAAATATTTTAAGGTATCCGGATTCGGATCCTTATCCGACAGATACATATGTTTACTATATTTATTTGGATCTGGAGTTTACGGATATCGAGGTAGCGAATATCTTTTTAAAAATTGTAACACCCGACATATATCCGAATTTGAATCCTTAAAATAAATAAAATTAATATTAAAATATATATAATTTTAAAAATAATTTAAAATAAAATTATATTTAATGTTTTTAGTTATTTCTATGTATATTTTTACAAAATATCTCTATATATATTATAGAAATAAAAATATAATAAATACAATTAGTTATATACTATAACATTATTATTTTTGAAATAATTATTAATAAAATTACGGATCCGAATATTCGAACTATAAAAATTAAGATATCTGGATCTTGATTCGGTTTTGACATATAGAATGTTTTACTATCTAGAATCCATCTTTCTAAATAGTATATATTTAGATAATAAGTCTGGTGCCTACTAGCTACCAAAGAAATTGGCACACCATAGATTCATTCTCTTAGCGTCATCATTATAATTACAGCAACTTTGACCAAATAAAGAAATAAAATAAATATTTTCCTAAAATTGAACCATAAAGATTAGTACTCTTTACTTATTCTGTTTAACTGTAATTATAACGAGGAGGTGTATATGTTCTTTGTCCTAATGAATCATTAAACCCCACTATCTTCCTTCTTCTTCTCCCTCTTGTCGAGAGTCAATCATGGCAGATTAACTCACAAAATATCTCAATAGCTTTCAACATTACTATAAAATAACCAAGCAAATTTCAATTTTGATGGATTCCTCAGCTCTCATTTCATGAACTTCATTGCCTTATTAAGTAAGTTTTCTTTAATCTGTTGATCCTTGTTTCATTCTTATACTCTGTGTTGAAATTAGGATGCTTTGAGTTTTGTGATCAAAGAAAATAAAAAGATGCAATTTTGAGTTTCTGGGTTTTCAAGTTCTTGAATTTAGATTGTGTTAATGTTCTTAACTAAACCAAAAATCTTTTTTTTTAACAATTTGTATAAGGAACTAACTTCTCTTCACGTCTCTTCCCTCTTACATCACAATGTCTGAAACATTTCTATAGAAAAGATTTGAGAAAGTCTTATCTTTTTGAGTTTTGTTTTGTTTTGTTTGTTAATGGCTGCTTTGCATCTGATCATTTAGCTAATCTCTCTCTCATTGTGTCTTTCCTTTAAGGTTATTGAATCTCAAGATGAGTGTAAACCGGCTCAAACACGGATCTAGTCTCAGATTGGTGTTGTTAGTTCTTTGGTTGGTCTGTTATGTCTGTTCTGGTCAGTTTGAGGACACAAATGACTTCGACAATCCAGCTGTTCTTCCTCTCGTTACACAGATGGTTTACCGTAGACTCTCCAATAGCACTGCTGCACTTAATCAAGAACTCGCTACTAGAGCCAAGTTTTGCGTCAAAGACCCGTAAGCTATTGATATCACTACTTAAAGAAGTCAACATGGATCTTCATTAAGTATAGTTGATGCTTTGGTATAGTGAAATGTCTTGTTTTAGTTAACTAAATGTCTTGAGATTGTTTTGTGTTGTTGTCAGGGATGCTGATTGGAACAAAGCTTTTAATTTCTCCACCAATTTGGATTTCCTGTCTTCTTGCATTCAGAAAACCAGAGGTAAACAAGCTTCTTGTATAGGAACTACAAATCTTGGTTCTTATGGTTCTTGGAGCTTATCTGCTGCCACATGTTTCACATCTTTGAGACTTTTGTTTTGGTTTATGGAATAGGTGATATTGGTAGGCGTATCTGCACAGCGGCAGAGATGAAGTTCTATTTAAATGCTTTCTTCTCTAAATCGAACAACCCGGGCTACTTGCAACCAAATGGGAACTGCAACTTGACATCATGGGTCTCTGGCTGTGAGCCTGGTTGGGCCTGCAGTGTTGATCCAAACGAACAAGTTGATCTGCAAAACTCTAAAGACTTTCCGGAAAGAACAAGGAACTGTATGTCTTGCTGTGAAGGCTTCTTCTGCCCCAGGGGACTCACTTGTATGATACGTAAGCAGTCTAAAACTATCTTATCTCATTGATTTATAAGCTTCTTTAGTATATATCATATGGTCTAATTTTATGTTCTGTTTTGAAAAAGCTTGCCCTCTTGGTGCTCATTGCCCCTTAGCTACCCTTAACAAGACAACAAGCTTATGCCAACCGTGAGTTTTTAATCTCTTAGATGTTTTAATATGAAACATGTAATGATGTTATTGTGGGATAATATAGGTATACTTATCAACTACCACCAGGACGACCAAACCACACTTGTGGAGGTGCAAATGTATGGGCTGATATCAGAAGCAGCGGCGAAGTGTTCTGTTCCGCAGGATCATATTGTCCAACGACCACTCGAAAAGTACCTTGTGATAGTGGGTATTCAACCTTTGTCCCTGTAAACTCCATTCTGTTGTGACAAATAAGCCTCAAAGTTGTGTTAATGCCAAATGTTCAAGAATTCACTAGGCGGTGGTTATGCGTTTTATAGAATATTAATGTTTAGGTGGATGCCTAGACGGAGTTTTTGAATGCCTAGACCGATTTTTTAAAAGTTCGGTTTTGAAAAAATCATTTCGTTCAGACCCATTTGCCGACTAGGCTGAATTTTAGAACACTGGTTATTACTAATGCTCTAAGTAACTATACTTTTTTGTATGATTCAGGCACTACTGTCGCATGGGGTCTACATCAGAGAAACGTAAGTCTTTTGTGTTATCACAATGAAGTTATGCTTACCATTTTAATCTGTCTTGTCTCTTCAGGTTTTCTTAACTAGTTATTGTCTTGCAGCTTGCTTTAAGTTAACTTCTTGCAATCCCAACACTGCTAATCAGAACATGCATGCCTTTGGAGTTATGGTTATTGTAAGTTTTCTTATTCAGTTATTTTATTAGTCAATGTTGAATATATCCACAAGATTTTTGACAAAGAGAATGGCTTTCAATGTGTTTGTGCAGTGTGGTGTGGTTACTATTCTACTCATTATATACAACTGTTCTGATCAAATCCTCACAACAAGGGAGAGGAGGCAGGCAAAGTCAAGGGAAGCAGCGGTTAAGAAAGCCAAAGCCAACCAGAGATGGAAAGTTGCTAGAACAGCTGCTAAAAAGCATGTAACTGAGATCCGTGAGCAAATAACTCGGACGTTCTCTGGTAAAAAAACCAATAAAGATGGAGAAACTTACAAGATGTTGGCTCGTGGGTACTCTTCTGAGGTAGAAGACTTGCCCAAATATTCTTCAAGTCCTGCGAGTTCATCTGCTGTGCAGCCTAGCTTTGAGATCGAGGATGATGCAGCTGCAGGAAATATAGAAAGACCAAGTGGTATAACAGGAGGAAAGAAAGCAAAAGGACATAGAATCAAGACATCACAGAGCCAAATCTTGAGGTATGCGTATAATCAGATTGAGAAGGAGAAGGCCAGGGAGGTAGAGACTAGAGACCTTACCTTTTCAGGAATAGTCAACATGGCTACTTACTCTGAGATGAAGAAGAGGACTCTCATTGAGCTTTCTTTCAAAGATTTAACTCTTACCTTGAAATCCAATGGTAAGCATCTGCTGAGATGTGTGACGGGAAGCATGAAACCAGGTCGTATCACAGCTGTGATGGGTCCATCAGGAGCAGGAAAGACAAGTCTTCTTTCTGCATTGGCTGGTAAAGCCGTTGGATGCAACCTGAGTGGTTTGATTCTTATAAACGGGAAGGAGTTATCAATCCACTCATATAAAAAGATTATTGGTTTTGTGCCACAAGATGACATTGTCCATGGAAACTTGACTGTTGAGGAAAACATTTGGTTCCATGCTAAATGCAGATTACCTGCGGAACAATCAAAAGCTGATAAAGTTCTTGTGGTTGAGAGAGTCATTGACTCTTTGGGGCTACAAGCTGTGAGGAGTTCTTTAGTTGGTACTGTAGAGAAGAGAGGAATCTCAGGAGGGCAGAGGAAAAGAGTGAATGTTGGTTTAGAAATGGCAATGGAGCCTTCTATATTGTTCTTGGACGAACCTACTTCTGGCTTGGATAGTGCCTCTTCACAGCTTCTTCTTAAAGCACTTAAGCATGAAGCCCTTGAGGGAGTCAATATCTGCATGGTTGTTCACCAGCCAAGGTAATCAATCATACATAGTTCTGTGGGTTCAGTTAATTCGGTTTAAAATTTGGTTTAGTCGGTTCGGTTTTGGTTATAATTTTGTTGTTTTTCTTAAGGAAAATCGAAGTAACCGATTGCCGAACCGAACTGAAACCAAACTTTTTAAACCTACCGAACCGAACCAGGTCTGGTTCGGTTCAAAATTCCAGCCCTAATCATACATGTCTAGAGGAAATGTCTTTGAAGTGTCATGAAGCTTTCTAAGTTCATAACCTTTCTGTATTGCAGTTATTCTCTGTTCCAAACCTTCCATGATCTAGTACTTCTAGCGAAAGGTGGCCTTACTGTTTACCATGGACCAGTCAAGGACGTGGAGACATACTTCTCGGGTCTTGGAATCATTGTACCAGAACGTATTAACCCTCCTGACTACTACATAGACGTTTTGGAAGGGATTGTGACTAATTTGAACTCTGATGTTAGCTACAAAGAGCTTCCTCAAAGGTGGATGCTTCACAAAGGGTACTCAGTTCCATTAGATATGCGTAACAACAACAACACTGCAGGACTTGAAATGAATCCAGACGTTAGAGATAGTACTAACGGTAATGAAGAACAGACATTTGTCAGAGAGCTGTGGGGAGATGTGAAGAGTAATTTCAGGTTGCGTCGTGATAAAATAAGACACAACTTCTTAAAGACACGAGATTTATCCTACAGAAGAACCCCTTCTATGTGGCTGCAATACAAATACTTCCTTGGAAGGTATACATATATACTTTCTAACGTTAACCTCCATGACTATCTTAATAAGTTTTCTTGATTTACAGGATAGCTAAGCAGAGAATGAGAGAAGCTAAGTTACAAGCCACAGACTACTTGATCTTACTGCTAGCTGGAGCTTGTTTAGGATCACTAATCAAAGCAAGTGATGAGAGCTTTGGAGCACCTGGTTATACCTACACTATTATCGCCGTTTGTAAGTTAAAAACTCAATTCTATACAAGTTCTTTTTGAGGAATTTTCTTCAGTCTTTCTTATTGGTCTTTGTTTTTTCATTTTGCTTCTTATGTCAGCTCTTCTGTGCAAAATAGCAGCATTAAGATCATTCTCACTAGACAAGTTACATTACTGGAGAGAAAGTGCGGCTGGGATGAGTAGCTTGGCTTGTTTCCTTGCCAAAGATACAATAGACTGTTTCAACACACTTGTCAAACCATTGGTGTATCTCTCCATGTTCTACTTCTTTACTAACCCGAGATCCACGTTTTTCGATAACTATATTGTCTTGGTATGCCTAGTATATTGTGTGACTGGTATAGCATATGCGTTGGCTATCTTCCTCCAACCTGGCTCTGCTCAGCTGGTGAGTTTTCATTTTGGTTTAAGACAAAGAATCATATCCTCTATGCCTTGGTCTAAATTGACAAAAAAAATGTTGGTGTGTTTTGCAGTTCTCTGTACTTCTTCCAGTAGTTTTAACACTTGTTGCAACTCAACCTAAGGATAGTGAAGCTATGAAGATCATAGCTGATTTGTGTTATCCAAAGTGGGCTTTGCAAGCATTTGTTATTGGAAATGCTCAAAAGTAAGGCTTTATTCTTCTTTCTGCTTGAAAAAAACTGTTTGATTCATATATCATCTGTTGTTTTTTATTGTTTTTGGGGGGTTTCAGGTACTATGGAGTATGGATGATTACTCGATGTGGATCGCTTATGAAGAGTGGATACGACATTAATGAATGGAATCTATGTATAATGATATTGATTCTCATTGGTGTGGCCACTCGTATGATTGCCTTTGTGGGGATGATTATACTTCAAAAGAGGTGAAGAAAAAGGTTTCTCCATTACGGTTTTAATCTGGTTTTAGTACGCAGGGCTATGAAGCTTGGAGGTAGGAGAGAAGAGTTTCATGGTTCTGCGTTTTGGTTATATGTAGCTTTCTTTTGTGTTATGTGATTCTTTGTTCATCTTAGTTCATGGTCTTGTTAGAAGGGTAAACAAACTTTGTTCAGGTCTTTTGTGATTTTAATGTTGGTGTTTAATTAGCTGATCTGAGAGCAATCATTATAAGAAAGAAGATCACTTTTTGTTGTCTTGAAGTGTGAAAGATTAAAGATCAGTTTTTCTTCCATCTGAGAGTGATCATCATAAAAAAAAGATTTATAAGCTTTCTTTGTGTTATTTTATTCTCTGTTCATCTTAGTTCATTGTCTTGTTAAAAGGGTAACAAACTTGGTTCAGGTCTTTTTGTGATTGTGTTTAATTAGCCGATCTACAAGCTCTTTTAAAATCTTGAGATAACAAAAACTTCTTAAATTCAGCTTTTCAAAACTCTTATGCTAATACCAGTCATATCAATATAGTAAACACAACATACTCCAAAATAATTTAGTCAAAAGAACATACTCCAAAATAACGTTATGTCAAAGCTCTCATTACCTAACTAATTCATTGATCCTATATCTTCACATGGCAACTTGAAAGGACATATTGGACAAACATGACTAGTCTCAAACCAGTTTAAGATACACTCATTGTCAAAGTCATGTCCACAAGTTAAATTACAAATCTTGATCCATTGCCAGGACCGGATCTTCATTGGTCTCGGCCCCAATTTTTATATTTATAGATCACAAATTATGATTTTTTTTTGTAAATATTCTTCCATCTGACGGTAAACTTCATAAAAAAGATCTAACTCCAACCACACTACCAGAGAATATTCACAAAATAAGGAACAAGTTGCTTTAATAGGGTTTGAATGGTGTAGCGGGGGAAGTGCAAATCTCTCGTACATGCATATCGCCCGCGCTCGCGCTTGAGTCACCATTTAACATTTTCTTGTTTTAAATTGCAGAAATTGGAAGATCTGCATGTAGTTCATATTTTTTTTTGTTTTTTTGTGAATAAAAGCAGGAGATCTGGATGTAGTTCACACCGCTATACAATTGGAGCTGTTCATCCGTTTGTCTCTTCTCTTGACCAATAAATAATTTTGTTTAAAATATACTTATTAGCTTTTATAAATAAAATATTTTATTTTATTTTACTGACAATATAAATTATCATTGTATACTTATTTCTTTTTTATTTTCTTGATATAATTTCTACAAGTATATAATTATTATATTTATATAATATGTATCTTAATTATAATATGTATTATAAAAATTATAATAATATAGTTTAAATATGTATACTAATGGAAAAGAATTATATATCATTAAATTTTAATGTTTTTATATTAATTTTAAAATCGCAACAACAGAGTTTTAGTACAATATCTATTATTATTTATGTATTTATTTATATATTATGTGTTTTGATATATTTTATTATTTTTAATTATTTTAAAATATAATCTTTTTAATTAAAATATTTTTACCATTTAAAATTATAATAATAGTTTGATCTGTTTGATTTTATTCTCTTTTGCTTATCTGCATCTCTCATGTTTGATGCGTTTGATCTAAACTTGTTATGCTTGATGTGTCTGCACCTTTTTTTATCATTGGAACCTAATTATAGAAGCCAGTTTATAAAGTGATGATTAAGCTAAGGTGTTTCTGAACTGAGATATGATTTAACATTATTAATTACCCATGATCACTATCAAAGAATAATTACGATGACGTGGCAAAAGATAATTGGTGACTCGCATTGGATTTAGAACCCTTTAAAGCTGTGCCCTTTAATTGACAAGACAGCGAAGCCAAAACTACTTTTCCTCATTATTTATCAAAACAAACGATGTCTCAATCATCAACACCACTCAGATTCATCATCGTCATCTTCAACTCGGTCTTCATCTCCTTCTCCTCCGTCTCAAGATTCGAAAACTTTCTCATTTTTGAAAGGAAAGTTTACGACTTTGATTGGCTTTTTCGATGAAGGGTTTTGTCTGAATCATCATTGTTGTCTGTTTCCGAGAGAGTCTTTTGTTACTTGACCGATTGAAAGAAGAAGCAAGAACATACAATGGGTTGTGCTGGATCGACACAGTCTCAAGCAGAAGGTGAGATCTTTCTTGAGCTTATCGCTCTCTCATTAGCTGGATTGGGCGGAAAGGAATCATCTTTATGTTTGGTTAGAGGAGATAAAGATGCAGACTTTCTATTTTTAGAAGTGATTTTTCTCGCATCCATTGATAAGAGAAACCCTAGATTTATAAACCCTAGATTCTTCTGTCGAGTTTTGGATTCCGATTTAAAGGTTTTCAGACAAAGCTAGTGTTTAGATGTATGTTTGTGTTCATGTCTATGTTCATATATATGCTTGCTTGACTTGGTAATGCTAGAGATTATAGAACACATAACATTGTTGCTTGGAGAAGACTCTGATTCATCTGGAAGGTTTAACTTAACAGTATCATCATCCCTCACTATGATTGGCCTCCTCTTATGGAAAGAAACTTAAGTCATGACTGATGAATATATGCTAGTTTCTGCAAATTGATTTCCTTTTTAATCATTAATTGAGCAATGAGCACAAGTATGATGAGTGCATATGTTTGATGGTGCACATAGAATCAGATAATGGAGATTGTCTTTGTTTTTTTTATTGTTTTATTATGGCAGCAGATGGATGGATAATTTGTTGTTTGTTAACAGGGTCAGCGAAGAAAATTAGGAAGCCGAAACCGTGGAAGCATACTCAACCGGTCACTAAAGCTGAGCTTATGAAACTGAGAGAAGAGTTTTGGGACACTGCTCCTCACTATGGTGGTAGGAAAGGTAAACTGAATACTTGTTTCTTAGGCTTGCCTGACTTGTTTGGTTTTGTTTTGAGTGATGTGCTTTCATTTTATACAAAAGAAATGAAGGATATGTAGAAAAGGAGTAGTAGTAGTTATTAGGAGGGAGGAGAAGTAAAAAAAAAACAGAGTTTGAAGGACTTTACCGGGTTCAAACCATTGACCTATTGATCTGCAGTCAATTGCTTTACCATAAGCTATGAACCGTTATGTTTTATATTAATGGGGATGTTCTAGAGGAGAAAAACAAAAGGGAGCTAGAAACCCTTCTGTTTTTATATTAATGGGGATGTTCTAGAGGACAAAAAAAACAAAAGGGAGAAAATCAAAAGGTTTTGAGGGCCCTACCGGATTTGAACCGAGTGAGCTATTGATCTGCAGTCAATTGCTCTACCACTGAGCTAAGGACCCCTTTGTTGATTAGTAATGAGTGGATATATAGAGAAGATTATGGAATAAAAACTGAGCGAAGGACTTGTAAAAAGGGATGACATTAGTATTAGATGTTGGATAGTAGTAAAAATATAGATTTATAAGGGCCCTACCGGATTCTAACCGGTGACCTATTGATTTGCAGTCAATTGCTCTACCACTGAGCTAAAGACCCTTCTATTATTCTTCCTCACATGTATTACATTAGGTTCAAAACTGTACTTTTTGAACCATTCTAAGGAACTTCAATTAGATTGTGTCATTGTAATCAGTGAGGAATCAGAGAAACCATAGAACTCTTCTGACAGGAAAAAATGATCTGCTTTGTGTTTTCTTCTTGGCTGATCTTGATATCCACATGTTTGTATCTCTGCTTTGGTTAATCGCAGAGATATGGGATGCACTTCGTGCTGCAGCTGAAGCTGACATATCTCTTGCACAAGCAATCGTGGACAGTGCAGGAGTCATTGTTCAGAACAATGATCTCACTATCTGCTATGACGAGAGAGGTCAAACATTCTTAACTTTTTTTTTTGCTTCCCTCAGTGCTTTTTCTTGGTGTTCTTATTTTGTTACATTCTTAGTATCTACTCTTACTTCGCAGGTGCTAAGTATGAGCTGCCTAAGTATGTTCTAAGCGAGCCTATCAACTTGGTGGAAGAAAGTTGATTAAGGATCAATACCATTTCGAAAAGACCAAAACAATATGGAGAAGCAAAAAAAAAAAAAAAGTATAAATCTTGTGTGTAAGTAGTTACATTAGGATCCTCTGCTTTTGTCTATTTAACACTTGGAAAAATATTCCACTTGTCTCTCTCTGACATGTACCTAAGAACTCAGATTGTTACTGTAATTCTAAAGACAGCTTTTTGGTTTTCATCTTGATTAGTCACAATTGTTATATGTATATTAATGCTTTGATGAGGTAGTTTGATCAGTCACAATTTTTTTTGCGTAGCTTTGTTTGTTTGTGTCACAATCACTGAATATAAAGCTAGATTTGCACTATGCAATGTATCAAAAACTTACCCACAATCTGCAAAAAGAAAAAAATAGATTTGCAATGTGCCACAACTTACCCACATTTGTTTTTGTAAATCTTAATACCCATGTACTCCCTCCATTTCATATTAAGTGTCCTTTTAGAAAAGTTTTTTTTGTTACAAAATAAGTATCATTTTCGATTTTCGATGCAAAATTTATTAATTTTATGCTGCAATCTATTTTTTTATTGGTTGAAAAATGGTTAGGTGTATAGGTAATTGTGTTTTTATATAGAAAATATGCAAAAATAATTATTTTCTTAATCCGTGTGTAAAAACCTAAAGTGACACTTATAATGAAACAAAAGGAGTATCATTTATATAGATGTCTAATTTTAAGCCAGTTATCACAGAAGAGATTGATAATTGAATACTTTCTATAAATATCATAACAAGTTTGATTTATGGTTTAATTTACAACTTCAACATTCACCTCTTTTAGTTTTCTTAATTCTCTTTTAGATGACTGAGTTCTAATTTTTACTATATACAACTCTAGTATCGTGAAACCAAAACATTCTTTTAACAAGTTTACTTCAGAACTCAAAAGCATTATTAAGCTGGACTGAGAAAGAAGGTTGAGCAATGCTTGCAAGAGGAGTATCAACTCTAACAACTATTCCGTTCCGACCAATATTCCCATTCCACTTTGACCGACCAAACTGCAAAAAAAAAAAAAAAAAAAAACAAGAGTCAATAAGAACAGAAACAAGAAGAGTAGTAGAACAACAACAAGATTGGCTTACGGCAACAGATGCAAAAGCAGAAGGATGAGCCGTCATTGCACAGCCACAAATCATGTTGATGTTATCATTCAACGAGTGAATAAGTTCAGTTCTCGTCCCGGGATTGCTTCCACCAAATGTAGAGCACACACTGTGTTTCCACAAGTTTTAGTGAGTTTTAGTTCTATAAAAACCATTTTGATTGAATAAGAGCAGTGTTAAAAAAAAAATGCGGTCCAAGCGTTCAAAAAATTGGTTTAGGCGTCCGTCTAAACAATAATCTTCTAACTTCTATGAAGAGCCTAACACCGCCTAGCTGTTTCTTGAACATTGGATAAGAGAGATACCAGTTTTTTTTTTTTTACCTAAGTTGAATTGCTGGTTTCATCATGAGACCGGACTTACGCCATGCCAAGGCTTGAGAAACACCTACACCGAACGATTTGTCAGGCCAGTTCACCATTGGTGTGATTCTTGTTCCTTGTTTAGTCTGCTTGATCAAGAAACAAATAGACTTTTTCAAGTTCTTGAAGATGTGTGACTATACTTGATCAATAGTGTTACTAAACCAACCTTGCAAGATAAACTAAATCTCATATCTCCTGGATATTGACCTTGCGCTTGAAGAAGACCACCACATAAAGGAACAAAGACACTTGTTGTTAATCCCTCACCAGAGACATACGTTAGTTGTCCATTTGGGAACTGCAAATCTACAAATGACTGTTTCATGTGGTGGAATTAGTTTCACTCTTTCAGAATATATATACGCATGGGAAGATTTTTTTTTAGCTGAATACACTCACGCAAGCTACAGGATTGAGGCAGATCATTGACATCATAAGCCATCTTCTATGCTTTGACCACAAAGCTGGACAAAGCGAATGCATACCTTTCTGAAAAGAGGTATTACACAAGCATCTCAATCATATCTCCCATTTTCAGACAGAAGTTAGTAAGATTATGAGCTCTAAGCAATACCTTTCTATCATACCCATACCAGAGCAAGTGTTGCTTTGATAAATGAACAGGCAAAAGAAGAGTTGAATCGCGCAGAAACAGCAGCGGTCCAAGCTGGAGAAGAAAGAGAGAGGAACTGTCATCTCTAGAAGCTGAACTTGATGTAGAAGCTTCTACTCTCCAAAGATCTCCCCTGGCTGCTAACGAATGTTCCATACCACTTGTTCTACTTTCATAACTTGTTGAAAACTCAACCGTTCCCTACATTATAGACCAGAAAAAACTGTAATCTGTAAACAAGGTTCACTCATAGCAAGAAACTCCAATGAACTTGATCCACAACATCAATAATTTCTCACACCTCAAACCTCTAATAAATCTCCCAAATTCCAATTTAATCTGGATATATCTGTACAGTTTCTTCCATATTCATACTGACTAAACAAACCATAAATCATTTTTAATACCAGAAGGTTAGAGACCGAAGAAGCCTGTAATCCTAGTGCCCCCGAAACTACATCATGTAATATTAGTTTTGTTTTCACTCAAACTGGGGAACTCTAACGATCTTTTCTAGTTGATCTAATGACCTCGGGTAATTCAACTAAATCTTATTTTCACAAAATCTCAATAACCAATCCAAACTAGATATATCTCTACAGTTACCTTGAAACTACAAAACTACAACATCCTAGTCAACAAGTAAGTACCTTTGGTCTCCTAAGTAATCCAGCAGTACTCAAATCAAAGTCTGTAACTCTCTCCTCAGACATAGTAACAGAGGAAGCAGTATCTGTCTTAGAAAACAAAGACTCATCTTTTGTGTCTACATAAACTCCACGGCTCATAGAAACAGACACGTTCTCCTCGTGTCGAAACGGCAAGGGCAGCCTCCTGAAAAACTGCTGAACCATCACGTTCAACCCAGAGCCAAAATCAACACCAGCTTGACCAATCTTGTTCCCGATATCGATAATAGCCGAGACGCCATTGATGGGTTGATTCGAGAACTGGTGACTAGAGAACTCGAGATCGAAGAGCTTCAGTTTCTGATGACTAGGCCATGGAAACGAAGGAGGGTTGATTTGAATCAAACCCGTGAAGCCCTGAGCAAGCCGGTCAGCTAAGTCTTGTCCGTGTCGCTGAACCTCTTCCCAAGCTTCGAAAGATCTTTCCACAGACATTGTCTTCTTCAAAAAGGATGAGACTTTACAAGGTTTGAGCAGTGGAGAAGATAAAGGGTGAGATTGAGAGTTGAAATTAGGGTTTGAGAACTGAGACCCACAAAAAAAAAGGTTTAGTTTTTTTTTATTGTGGTGTGTAAGAAAAAAAATGGAATTTGGGGATGGAATGGAGTTAAAGGGACAGGGAACTTGAAAGGGAAGGAAGCACACAAGTCGATGAGTTATTGAGATATGATAGGCTTTTGTGTATTTCAGGCGAGCCTTTGTCTTTGTCTTGGTCTCTTCTGAATGAAGTACCGCTTTGTTCATAAATATCCAGGAAGCTTCTGACCTAGACAGAGGGTTCTGCCTTTTTTTTTGGTTCATAAACAAGCACAATTACGGGTGGGCACAGATCGAATATCCGGGAATTTGGAAGTATTCGTGATTCAATCCGTTTTGTCTGAATAATCAATTATCCGATTCAATTCGATCAGTAACCATTTGGATATTCGAAACACTGAATATTCGAATTTTTTTAGGTTTTTAAACCGGATATCCGATTCAATCGGTAAAAATAAAATAAAAATTTAAAAATAAATAAATATCCAAAATATAAAATAATTATATTTTATTACAAAATAAAAAAAATATTTAATTTGAAAAAAAATCAATAAATAAAAATATTGTAAAATTTACATAAAAATATAATATATATATTCTTTAAATATATGTATATATATGCATATAACAGAGCGGATCGGATATTTATTTCTGAAAATATTAGTATTCGTGATTTGTTTTGTTTTTTACATATATTGTATTTTAGTATTTGTTTTGCTTCGTAGAATTACGGATATCCGGATTTTTTGGTTCAAATCGAAACGAATAACGAATTAAATAAAATTTTGCGAATATTTTGACAATCCCTACAATTAAGTGTTATCATGACAAAGATTTCTCCAACCCACACATATAACAACATAAAAAACAAGGTTTTCAAGTCCTGTTAAAGCATAGCAAAAGCAAGTTTAAGTCCTCGTATATATACACATTGGAGAGATGGTGACATGAATGTATACCTTAATGACCACGACCTATGCACGGTGGTTTGGGTGGTGGTAGCACGACACCTCATGACGATTCTCTGTTATAACAATATAAGCTGAAATCAAATCAACCAAACAAAAGCCTAGAGATTGACATATAAATTTATCACTTGCTACATACAAAGGAAATTACTATATGGACAAGAAAGTAAAACAACCTTCATATTAGCAGGGTAATGGCGCCGGTGCCGGCGAAAGCTCTTGAGAGACTGAAGCTATAGCGTTTTGCACTGTGACCAGAAAGAAAAGAGCGGTTATATGTCCGGTGGTGATGACTTCACAACTGAAGTTTTGACTAACCTTTGATCCATTGAAGTATTAGTAGATTTTAAGCATTTTTCCTTTAGTGATTTTTTAATAAAGATCTAAATCCTTTCATACTCTCCTTTGAGATTTTTTCTATTACGTGATTTTTAGAGAGCTTTTGTCATCATGAAACAATAAGAGATATTACCCTTATTTATATTAATAGAATGAGTGTCATAAACCAACACAACCCTTTACTCATAACCACTACTAACTATATAAATACATAAATGTATAATATATCTTTATGATCATAGGATGAATGACATTTATAAATTAAGGTAAAGCATGAGTTATATTAATACACTCAGATTCTAATGTCTTTAATCGAAATCAATACATCACGGTATCGTCTTTAATATTATAATTTAAATTCGTAATATGAATTTAATCTTTATATTGAACCAATAGAGACATAGGTTATATAAGAATATAAACATCTTTCTCCTTCTGCTTCTTCTAAAGTCAAACCGATGGTGAGCATCAGGATTCTGGACCACCTTCCAAAGGTTTATTACATTATGTTCGGTCTTAGTAGTTTTATAACCAGTTTAGTTAAATTGTACCGGCATTGATTAACAAACTCCAATTGTTGTTAAACCAAGAACCGGTCATTCGCGTCAACAGAAAAAAAAGATCAAAAGAGCTTTGTCCCAAAGATGAACGATGTTGGAAGAAGTATATCAATTATTGGAGGGTCTACAACCTATTTCCCCACGAGAACTAGCATATAGCATCAGATCCCCACCAAACTATGACATAGTGTTAAATCTCTATGCTTTTAAAGTTATGAACTTATTTCTCCACGAATTAACAATTACGAACGTATTTCTCCCCGAACCGATACTTCGAAACTTAATTACCCATAGACCATGATTTTAATTGGTTTATTATTAACCAAATAGTTTAAACCGGCTAAACCAAACCAAAATTAATTTTAAACAATTTTTATTAAAGAATATTGTTTTCTTCTTGTTCAAATTATAAAATATATATTTTTTTAATTCAAAATTTATTTCCTATTTTCTAAAAATTATTTGCATTTAAAAAAAAAAAAATTACATCAAGATTTTATGTTTACAAAATTTAATAAAATTACAATGACAAATTTGAAAGTAAAAGTATATGTCAAAATCTATGTTTTGTTGAATTTTGAAGTAAATTAAATTTTCAACAAAATTAGAATTTTTGACATATATTTTTATAAAAAAATTATTTTATTTTCTTTCAAATTTCTCAAAACACACAAATTTATAAAGGTTATTTGTTCATTGTGATTTTATTAAACTTTATAAAAATGAAATTCTGATGTAATTTTTTTCTTTTAAATTTGAGAAAACACAAAAATATAAACCTAAAACTTCTTTGAAGTTAAAAAAACTATATTTTGAAATTTAAACAAAAAGGAAAACAATATTCTTTAATAAAAAATGTTTAAAATGAATTTTAGTTTGGTTTAGCCGATTTAAATTATTTGGTTAATAATAAACCAATTAAAATCATGGTTTATGGGTAATTAAGTTTCGAAGTATCGGTTCGGGGAGAAATACCTTCGAAATTGTTAATTCATGGAGAAATAAGTTCATAACTTTCAAATCATGGAGATTTGACACTAGGTCATAGTTTGGTGGGGATCTGATGCTATATGATAGTTCTCGTGGGGAAATAACTCGTCGACCCATTATTGGACGGAGATGACTTGATGTTGGGCCTGTTTAATGGATTTAAGTAGCCCATATAATAATTAACCCGGATCAAACAGTTTTTTTACTAGTATTTGTTTTCTTCACATGAATCAAACTGTTTCCTTCTCATCATGCAAATATATAATTCAAAGGAATATTAATAGCAATACCAGCTTGATCAGTTCAAAAAAAAAAGGAACAATACCAGCTTGATATTCCTTTTCTGGCCACTGGCCAGTAATAATTAAGTGTTATATCTTAAATATACATAAAAACTATAAGATAACAAAAACAAATCCCTTTGTAGCCAATCTGGATGAACCATGCCGGTTCACGGTAGCTAGCTGCAATTTGTATTCTACTCGTCGTGCCGTTTTCATCAACAACAACGTGTCATTTTCTGTATCGTTTTCCGGTTAGGTTCTCTTTTCCTATACACATCAGAAAAATAAATAAAAGCTTTTAGCAGACCAAACCAAAGCCAACCACGTCTGGCCCATATACTGTATTAACATCTGCCCCGTTCACCACGTCACAAAACCCGAGTTTTAAAATGGGACAAACAATTTTTATTACTTTGTCAAACTGCTTCGTGTCTTAATAGTTGAACATGGCCTCCATTTTTCTTGGGTATTGTATGTTTTAAAATGGTATATACTGTTGACTTTTATTTGTATACTTACTTTCTTTCACTTTCATTAGCAGGATGAAGACACGAGTCTATGTATTTGTATTAATAAAATGTTTTCAAAATTATTCGGAAACGGAATAATAAAAAAATGAAATGATAATTATCATTTGCTCCATCATTCACTCCATGTTTGTACGATTTTTTTTTTTGAGAAATAACTTATGATAAATTTAAAATTTCCATTTTTTATAAAAAGAAATTTAGAAAAAAAAGACCAAAAAAGATTTTATTAAAGGTATAAATATATATTTAGACTTTTAGAGTTAACTAATATATAATTATGGTTTAGAGTTGTAAGGTATAATTTTTAGGATAAACTTAAACTTAAAAAAATAAAATAGAAATATTAAATAATTGAAAATAAAAAGATTATTTTAATTATTTTTTAAAAGTTATTTTGATGACAAAACTTAAAATGACTATTTAATAGAATTGTCAATTTTTAAAATAAAATATTAATATATTTTTCTCATCTACGTTTATTCATTGTCAATAAGCACCAACAAGATCATAACATTTCACATGGTTCCAACATAGATTCAAAACATCCATCGATCTTGAATGATCATGGCCGTTGATCCGACCAATGATCGGCGTGACTTCGTGGTCAAGATAGACGATGAAGAGAATGATCAGCCAAGCAAACATGGTGATGAAGGAAAGTTTAGGAGAGACTCAAGTTATAACTTCTTGGACGGTGACCACAAAGAGACTACCGGTACATCCGGTGGTGAAGACGACGACGACGGAGGTTTTGACTTCACGCCGCGAAAAAACGGCAAGTTAACGGAGCCAGTAGATCCACCGTCAAAGCTCATTTATCAGTTTCTCAACAAACAAAAAGCTTCCGGCGATGAAATCTCTCTCGACATGGAACCGAACATGCCTGAGCTTCAAAGCCGCACGATATCTCCGTCGGAAGTAACGGCGACGATGGGTAACGGTAACGAAGCTATTGACGCGGTTAGACGGAGACATAACAGAGTCACGTTATCTCCTGTTAAAGATAGTGACGACAGTAGCGAAGACGAGGAAGAGGACAGAGTTGATGTAACAGAGGTTGTGAAGTGTAGCTCGTTAAGGACGAACAAGACTTTGATGAAGACAAAAACAAGATCAAGACTGTTGGATCCTCCAACTCCGGTTTACCCGGATATGCATTCGGGTCGGACTCCAAAGTCCGGTCTTTTAAAATCCGGGAATTTGAAACCCGGGTTTAGCGGGAAGACCGCTAGACCCGGAACTCCAAACCCGGATTTGGAAGAAGAGGAAGATCCCTTCTCCGAGGAGGATTTTCCTGAAGGTTACCAGAAGGATAAACTTTCTCTCTGGGTTATCATGGAGTGGATCTTCCTGATTCTGATCATAGCCGGTTTGATTTGTAGCCTAGTGATACCTTTCTTGCGAGGCAAGGAACTATGGAACCTAGCTTTGTGGAAATGGGAAGTGATGGTTCTTGTCTTGATCTGTGGGAGACTTGTGTCTAGCTGGATAGTGAAGCTACTCGTGTACTTCGTCGAAAGCAACTTCCTTCTGAGAAAGAAGGTTTTGTATTTCGTTTATGGGATCCGAAAGGCGGTACAGAACTGTCTCTGGCTAGGGCTTGTGTTGATCGCGTGGCATTTCTTGTTCGACAAGAAAGTGCAAAGAGAGACAGGGAGCAATGTGCTTAAGTATGTGAATAAAGTATTGGTCTGCTTACTCGTTGCTGTTATCATCTGGCTTATAAAGACCTTACTTGTTAAAGTTCTCGCTTCGTCGTTCCATATGAGTACTTACTTTGATCGGATTCAAGAATCTTTGTTTACACAGTATGTTATTGAGACTCTCTCTGGACCTCCTCGTTTGATTCATGTACAAGAGGAGATGGCTGGAGCTAAGCTATCTCCTCCGGGTCCAAAAGTGACCATTGGAAGTGGAAGGCTGCAGAAGAGTCCAACTATAAAAGGTAAGAGTCAAGTACTTTCCAAGAGTGGTTCCAAGAAAGAAGGAGAGGACGAAGGGATAAGGATCGATCATTTGCAGAGAATGAACACTAAGAATGTGTCGGCTTGGAAGATGAAGAGACTGATGAATGTAATAAGAAAGGGAGCACTTTCTACTTTGGATGAACAGATACAAGACACATCGACTCATAAAGATGACAAAGCCACACAGATAAGAAGTGAAAATGAAGCAAAACATGCAGCAAGGAAGATTTTTCAGAATGTTTCCATGCCTGGTTCCAGGTAATAACATATCATCATGACCTTATGAACAACTTTGATGTTAAGTTCAAGACTTAAAACATAGGATTATTCGGGTTATAGGTACATATATATCGAAGACTTTACGCGTTTTCTGACAGAAGATGAGTCTGAAAGAGCTATGAATCTCTTTGAAGAAGCTTCTGAGAGTCACAAAATCAGCAAATCTTGTCTGAAGAATTGGGTGGTAAGTGTTTGTCTTTAACTTGCATCTCACGTATGACAATAATGATGCTAAAGTCTTAATAATAATTTCTTTAGGTTAATGCCTTTAGAGAACGAAGAGCACTAGCTCTAACTTTAAACGACACAAAAACAGCAGTGAACAAACTTCACCGAATCGTTGACATATTGGTCAGCATTGTGATCATAATCATATGGCTTCTCATTCTCGGAATCGCTACAACTAAGTTCTTGCTTGTCATAAGCTCTCAGCTTCTTCTTGTAGTCTTTATCTTTGGAAACTCATGCAAGAACTTGTTCGAAGCTGTCATCTTCGTCTTTGTCAATCATCCATTTGATGTCGGCGACAGGTGTGAAATAGACGGTGTTCAGGTTAGTTCCTTGACTGACACTCTTCCTAAATTTTTCAATAACTTAGTATGCACGTAAAGCAACTAATCCTCTGTTTTTTTTTTTGTATGTTAGATGATTGTGGAAGAGATGAACATTTTGACTACTGTGTTTCTTCGATTTGATAATCAGAAGATTGTATACCCAAACAGTCTTCTCGGTAGCAAACCTATTGCTAACTATTACCGTAGTCCTGATATGCAAGAGATTGTTGACTTCTTCATCCATATAGCAACTCCAGCTGAGAAAATAACTGCCTTGAAACAAAGGATACTAAGGTTAGAAACTAAACCTTAAACCTTTATGTATATTTCTTTTTTGAATTACTAGGAGGTTCTAGAATCGAAGGCCGTACATCCTCTAGGTCGATGTCAATACAATGTAAAATTAATTGTCTTTAGGATACAATCTTCTCCCAATGGAAATTGGACATGTGACTCTTTAGAGCATCATTATCCCTATAACTCCTAATGGGGTTCTTAATTTTTTTTTCTTTTTTTTTTGCTGTTTAAAAAAAAGAAAAAAAATTAAAAAACGAACCAATCGTGGGTCGCCATGTGTCAGTGGGGCCCACAAACAGTGTAAGAAACTCTTCAAAACCGGTTCTTATTTAGTAGTTTTTAGAAGCGGTTCTTGCACTGTTCATGGGCCCCACATGTCAGTGAGACCCGTGAACAGGGCAAGAACCCCTCCTAAGGACCCCGGATAATCATGCTCTTAGACTTCTTATTAAGCGATCTAAGGGCATCATTATCCCTAGAACCCCAAAATAGGGTTCTTAACTTTTTTTTTAATATATTTTTTCTAATTAAAAAAAAATAAAAAATAAAAATAAAAACGAACCAATCGCGGGCCGCCACGTGTCAGTGGGACCCGCAAACAGTGTAAGAAACTCTCAAAAACCGGTTTTTATTTAATAGTTTTAAGAAGCGGTTCTTGCACTGTTCATGGACCCCACGTGTCAGTGGGGCCCGCGAACATTGCAAGAACCCCTCTTAAGAGTTTGGAATAATGATGCTCTAAGAGTTTTAGTCACTACGCCAACTCTTGTTAGTCTCAACCTCATATATTAAAAAAAAAAAATCTTATTCTATGGTTTTTGTTTTGTGCAGCTATGTAGATAACAAGAAGGATTATTGGTATCCATCACCGAGGATTGCATTTAGAGAAATGTGTGGACTAAACAGTATGAAAGTCGCGATATGGGCAACTCATAAGATGAATCATCAAAACATGGGAGAGAGATTTGTGAGGAGAGGTCAATTACTTGAAGAGATTGGTAGATCTTGTAGAGAATCGGATATCGAATATCGGTTATATCCTCTTAATATCAACATCAAAAGCCTTCCTCCTGGTGCTGTTCCCATCACTTCGGATCGCATTCCTGTGAGCTGGAACAACCAACAACGCAATGCTTGAAATTGCAATTGAGTTTGTTATTGTTTGTATTTGTAGAAAGTGGTTGAAAGAGAGATTTTGTTATTGTTTTTGGTTTTTACTCTCTCTCTGAATGGTGTTTGAGACCTTGACGATTCTTCATATTTGTACTGTGAAGCACGAACCTGTTCTTGTGTATTATCTGTTTTGAGTGGTTATAGTCATGAAATAAATGCTTACAATCTCAATGACAAACAAATGTTCTCCATATTCTACTTTTGCCTCGTTCTATTTCTTATGCTTTTGTTACTCTCTTTATCATTTTGGACCTTGACGATTCTTCATATATACTAGTATCTGTTATAACTTTTAAGTGGTTCTATTCATCATGAATAACACGTTACAGCATTTTATTCTAAATAAACTGACTTGAAGACAGCATTTGATTCTACACAACCAATGTTGTAAAAGTCGATACGCATTGACTAAATGTCTTATAGAAAAGATTATTGTTTAGACAGGCGTTTAAGCCAATTTTTTCAATGCTTATACCGATCTTTTTTAAAAATCGATTTAAAAAATTATTTCGCTCATATCCGATTTGGTGACTAAACGCTGTCTAAACCGATTTTTAGAACATTGTACACAACCTTGAAAACAGAAGCGACGTCGTTTTGAAATAGACCTAACTTTTGCGACGTCGTTTTGTAATCATCCGTATAACGGTCCCCTCTTGCGTATTTTCTTTTGTTATTTCTGAGAGTTTTCAAATCTTGGTTTCTCGCGCCGGCACTGAAAAATCAACGAGAGAGGTATTCGATTTCTTGTAGCTCTTCTCGAATCCGTATCTTACTTCCTCTTCGATTCTTGATTTTCCGGTGGTCGATTCCGTCAGATCGGTTTGCTTAAACCGCCGCTTGTTGGTTCTTCCTCTCGCCTTCTCTGAAAAAATCGCAGGTAAGCTCCTCCATAGATTCTTAGTCTTCATGCTGTGGTTTCGTTTCTAGACCTGAGATCGTTCGATTTTCCCAGGATTCCGTCAATTTTCAAATTTACACAGAGTAGTAAAACAGTTTTCGATCGAACTGTCTCGTTTAGGTTGATCGGTGTGATGTGTAAACCCTAGTTTTGCAGATCTCCGGAGCCTGTGTGCTGTTTATGCAGATTCTCTAGGGTTTCCTTTTTGAAATTCGTTTTTTAATCGTCTTGTTCACTAACGATTATCACAGTAACGTAAGATTGTGAAGTTGGAGAGGTTTTATTGCTTAGTTTTGTGTTTCCAGTAACCTGTTTATACAAATTTCTTGTTTGCGTTACAACAATTTGCATCAGTTAGAGTGTTGGTAGTACCTCTTTGACTGGTGATTTCAAAAAGTTTAGTTCTTAGTCCATACTCGTGGTGTAGATAAATTTAAAATGGAACTCAAACTCAAGAGGACTATGAAGTAAGCAAAGTTTCATTTACCTGTTGCAGGTGTGTAACAGCTTGAGATACTTATATTTGAGGTTGACATGAGGTGCAACGCCTGTTGGAGGGAATTGGAAGGCAGAGCTATTTCCACCACATGTGGCCATTTATTATGTATCCAGTTTTACACTCCTACTTTTTTTTAGACCTTGTCTTGATGAATGATATACTTGTGAGCTTGATATGATGACCTTAACATCATGAGAAGGTACTGAAGATGCCAGCAAGATTCTCAGCAATGATGGGGCGTGTCCCGTTTGTGATCAAGTACTCTCCAAGAGGTAAAAAAGTTCACTAAGCTACTTGCCTAGCTTTAGTTAAGCTGTAATCTCTTTCTTTCCTTACTTGACAGTTTATCTTTTCTTTTCCATCTTAGTCTGATGAAACATGTGGATACCAATCCAAATGAAGAATGGGTAAATGTAAGTGGTTGAGCTGGAGTACGCAAGGATGCTATAGCTTTTCTTCTTTTCCAGTTTTGTAACATTCCCAACTTACCTCTCTTTCATTGCTTACCTTTGTTATCAGATGGCGATGGCTGGAATTTCTCCACAAATACGTATCTTTTTCATTAATGTAGTACTTTTCACTCTTGGTATCAGTTGAACAGTGTCCCTCTGTGTTTGAAATCCAAACTCAAATGCTATAACTTTTTCCATCAACTTGCATTTGTAATTGTTGGTAAGACAAAAGTTCAACGGACCTCCTTCTGTTTTCCTTAATTCAATCTAGTGATGAAGAGTGCATACCGAAGTGTAATGTTTTACATTTCGCAAAGGGACTTAGAGATGCAGTACAAGATGAATAGAGTTGTTGCCCAGTGTCGTCAGAAATGTGAGGGTATGCAAGCAAAGTTTAGCGAGAAAATGGAGCAGGTTCATACAGCATACCAGAAGATGGGCAAGAGGTGTCAGATGATGGAACAAGAGGTAGAAAACCTGACCAAGGATAAACATGAGCTTCAAGAGAAATTCTCAGAGAAATCAAGGTCAGTAAATTAACATACGTTTTGTTTCCTGCTTCTGATCCTTATCTGAAACTCAACTGTATTAACAAGCTACATTAATTGTGTTTAAAATCAGACAGAAGAGGAAGCTTGATGAGATGTATGACCAGCTAAGAAGTGAGTATGAGTCAGTCAAACGTACAGCCATCCAACCAGCAAATAACTTCTATCCACGACACCAGGAACCTGACTTTTTCTCAAACCCACCAGTTCACATGATGGAGAACAGAGAACCCACTCGCAAAGGTTACTTAACAAAACTATTTTTTATTCTCTAACGTATCAAGAGCTTAGTGCTTCTTATGATTCTAAGTCTATTGTTGGATAATTATCTCCAAGTCAAGTTAACTTAT
Source organism: Moricandia moricandioides (assembly GCA_905132885.1). Lineage (NCBI taxonomy): Eukaryota > Viridiplantae > Streptophyta > Magnoliopsida > Brassicales > Brassicaceae > Moricandia > Moricandia moricandioides. The sequence continues at coordinate 35,395 of CAJHQQ010002917.1, forward strand.
TTGGCGCAGACCGGTCGTTTTACTCTCCTGGAACACCAGGACCTAAAGAGGAGATATGGCCAGCAAGACAGAACAGTTCAAACTCGGGTCCATTCGACATCTCCAACGACTCACCAGCAATTCCATCTGATCTTGGAAAGAAAAGAGCAGGAGGAGGACATCCCGTATTTGGAGGTGGTGGCAATGCTAATCCCCAATCAACTCTACGAAACCTTATCCTCTCCCCTATTAAACGTTCTCAGCTCTCTCGTTCCCGCCCTCAACTATTCACGTAAGCAAACTCTAACCCTAAAACTTGACCAAATTCACATCAGGTACTTGGGTTTATTTAAAATGAAACTTGTTGCTTCTCTTCTCAGGCTATAGCGTAAGGATCAAGTTCAAGTGTTTGAACCTGCCTTGGTGGAAGTGGAATCCATAATGGTCACAACCAGTAAGTCACTCTTCGTCTTTATTAGCTTACCGTCTTAGTAAGTAAAATCTGAGAGGAAATGTAGGATTTGAGAAAGAAAAAAAAACTCTCGTCTCTATAAATAATGATGATAAATCATATTTTAGTAGAATCAATATAGTGAAACTACCTAGACGGATGTAAGATGATGAGATGAGCAAACATAAAAAGACATTTTCGTAAAAAAAAAAAAGGAAAAAAAAAAGAAGTTATAGGTAAGCACTTGTAGCATCTTGTGTGTTGTTCATTGGAGCGCTCAGGTTCTCTTGTTTGGTTCAAAGACGTATTTGATCAGTGCCTCTTTAATAGGTAACATCTCTGGGAATTCCTTGCTTAGTTTAGCCCCATCCATTTCATTGTTGCTTCGAGGAGCAACAATGACCTTTGCTTGTTCTTCCACTGTGAAGTTGGACCATTTGAAACCTGGCTCGATGTAACTCTTGTACATCTCCAGTATCTCGTTGTGACTCACCACCCCAGGGTTGGTGAAGTTCCATATCCCTCTTAGGTTTCTCTTCGCCATCTCGATGGAGATTGGGAGAAGCTCGTCCAGTATGGTCATACTGTTGGGGATGTTCACCACTTTGTTGTAGCGCGAAATCTTCGTGATGAAGTTTCTTGGGTTGTTTAGGTCTGATGAGATGGGCATCCGCACTCTCAAGGTACATACATTGTCAAATTCTCTCAAAAGCTCCTCAACCTGCTCACAAGATTAGCATTTATGAACAAAGACACTTATTTTTTTAAAACTTAGATAAGATATTACCATGGCTTTGGTCTTTGAGTAGAAAGAACCGGTGAAGTTAGGCTTGTCCTCTTCCTTGAAACCTATACCCGAACCCTCAGGATGTGCAGCGTCGTACTCAAAGATGCAGCCCGTGGCGAAGTTCATCATCAAGAGACCATTCTCTCTGCAAACATCTGCTAGAGTCAAAGTACCGGCAACATTGACACGAATGGTCTCAGGTTTGTGAGATTCACACCAGTCAACGTTAGGTCTCCCAGTTAAACCAGCTGCGTTAAAGACATGAGTAGGCTTGACGTTACGAATATCCGCCACGAGAGAAGCTCTATCCTCCAAACGTCCTTTCCCATACTCATATACAATCCCTTGCTTCTCACATAGTTTCCCTAGAAGACCACCGATCCAACCAGTCTTGCCATAGATCAGAAACTTCAACGAGGCTTTGTCTTTAGGATGATCACTAGTCTTGTTGTTAGGTGTTACCACAGTAAATGTCTGGACGGTGTTGCTTGATGCGTCTCTCTTCTCATCAGAAACTCTTCCACCAGGCATCATAAGCATCCTTGGGTGAGGAAGCAAAGCTCCAGAGACATCACCCCACCACTCAGGATTCTGAGTGTACCATTCCATTGTCTTCTTCAATCCATCTTCCCATGCGGTTCGCTCTGACCATCCCAGCTTCTTTAGCTTCTGATCATCTAGGAAGTACCTTTGATCATTAAAGGGTCGATTCTCCACATACTGAATGCTTGATTCAGGATCTTTCCCTAAAAGTTTGCAGATGTCTCTCGCCACATCAATCACTCTTCTTTCTCTCTTTGTTCCAATATTATAGACATGACCAACTTCTCCTTTGTGAAGAACAACCTCAAAGGCTTCAGCGACGTCTTCACAGTATAAGTAACTCCTGACATTAGATCCATCTCCATGGATGGGAAGCGGCTTCCCACTCATAGCCAACAACATGAACTTAGGAATCATTTTCTCCGGGAACTGGTTAGGCCCATAGACATTGTTGCCACGAGTTGTAATAACAGGTAAACCATATGATCTACCATAAGCCATCACCAGCATCTCAGCACCAGCCTTAGTAGCTGAGTAAGGATTCGTCGGTAAAAGCTGTGAAGCTTCATGGTTACCAACAGCAGCATCCTCATCGGTTTCTCCATAGACTTCATCGGTGCTCACATGGATAAACCTCTTGATCTGCCCTGTTACTTTGCAAGCTTCAAGAAGAACATGAGTACCGTAAATATTGTTCTTGGTAAACTCAAAGCTGTTACCGAAAGAGTTATCAACATGAGTTTGAGCAGCAAAGTGCATGATGGTATCGATGTTTTCAGTGATGAGAAGGTAGTTAACGAGGTCATCACTAGCGATATCTCCTTTCACAAACTTGAAGTTTGCAGAAGAAAAGGAAGGATCGAGATTCTTCAGTTCCGAACAGTAATCAAGCTTGTCCAAGACAACGATCTTGTAATCAGGATAGCTACGGATGAGTCTGTTGGCAACATGAGAAGCAATGAATCCAGCAGCTCCAGTGATGAGAATGTTCTTGGGCTTATATGCAGTAGCCATTTTGATATCAAGTACCTGCAAAAGAAAAACGTGTCATGGGATTCAGAACGGATCATATGATAAAAAAAGGCAGATCCAGATCCAATGGCTAAAGCCGAATCAATTCACCAGCCAGATCTTAAAGAACAATATGATATGGGATCATATAAACAGACAACATCTGAAAACTAGATCATCTATCATCGTATGTTATGTCACTCACGTTACATCATTTCGCAAACTTAGCGTAAAGAAAAAAGCGTTATAGAAAATATGAGAAAAAGAAACAGAGAAGAGAGGAACATTTCACGTACCGACACAATTCAGGTGAACCTTAGGACGAAAGATCCTAAGAGAGATAAAGAGATGAAAAGAAAGAACAATGCAGAGAAAGAAGAAGAAGAGGGAATCTACGGTCTATGGAGCTTCTCTGAAACACTGCTCCTCTTATATTTTGAGACAGTTGCGGAGAACCGTCGGAGCAAATTGACGGTTTTACCCTTACCTGGCGTACATATTACGGGTCTCACGTGATCTCATCAGCGTCCGACATTAATAACTGATGTCTTTTTCGTTGTGCTTTTCCCCCACAGAAATAGGAAATTTCAATTTCAAAAATGTTGATAAAAAGGAAATTTCTCAATTAATTAAAAATCTAATGAATTTGTGTACTTTATTTGATTATTAAAAAGAAAGAAGAAGATTATTTTTGCATTATCTCTCTTATATAATAATTAATATGTAAATTGTTTTAACGGCAAATCTCTTAGATATACATTTTTAAAAATTTTGTTATAAAAATAGATTTCAAAGAAAAAAAATCAAAATAGCTATTTTTATTTAAAATTTTCATTTTTTTTATTTTAAAATTTCATCTTCTAAATTTTATCCTATAACTCTAAATCATAAGTCTAAATTAGTTAACCCAAGAAATATAAATGTATATTTACACATTTTAATAAAGTTTGTTTTGATCATTTTTTCCTGGAAATTTATTTTGGTGACAATTTTTTTTGTAGATCTATTTTTAATTATTTTTTTGTTTTAATGTAAGGAAAAAATAGATTCTTTAATTAGAAGGTTAATATTGGGGGATTTAATTTAGCTATAACGTGGACAATGTCAGTTGAAATATTTAATGCTAGATTGAAAAAGACTCCATGTCAACTTAAGATTCAACATCAGTAATTAAAAAAAACTGAGAATAAACATAACGGACCATTCATTACGGATGCTTAATGTCACGTAGCTGAATAATTGATTTCCCTAATTAAATAATGAAATCAATTAAGATAAAAACACACTTCCATCATTCTATGCTTAATTAACAGAAAAAGAGGACTAAAAGTCGTTGTTAGTAAACGGAAGCCCATTAATGTCACCTCTTAATAACTCCTCTTATGGGTTTGGTTTAGGCGTGGGAATAAAAATTAGAACCGAAAATCTGAAACGAAACTGATTCTAAAATTTCCGGTGCAGTTCGGTTTTAGATATAAATAGATAAAAATGCACGATGATTCCAGCACATTGTTACTTGTGAATACTGGTTTGGTTTTGCATTCTTACTTGTGAATATTGGTTTGATTTTGGTCCTTTGGATAACACTTTTAGTTCGTATCCAAACCCAAATACCGAGGCTAGATTGGTTCTTCAACAATGACAACTCTTTTTAGTTTTCTTAAAATTGTCGGGTAAATTATAAACTTTTAATTTAAATTATTTTGTCGGCAGCCATTCAATAAAATGACTAATTATATTGTAAAAAAGATTGATTCACGGAGAAGAAAGACCTAAGGACCAATGACTTTTCTTGACTCCCACGTTTCTCGGCTTAATGATTATCTTATATAACCCAGTTAGATTCAACGTTGTCGATGACTAAAAGAGATTCCTCTCATTGTTTAAGAACAAAACCTCGTAAGGAAGTAGTAATGGGACCGATCTTGAAGTTTAAGAAGTATATAATCACAACAATCTTCTTATCTTCAATGAACTACGCTTATAACAAATTCAAAAACTATGGAGCCAGCAAGATAACCGAAACGATAACCGGTGACAACCCTGGATCAGACTGATCATCTAAACCGAACCTTGTTTCTTGGTCTGAGTTACTACATCTGAATGTCTTTGTTACATCATTGCAATCAAATCAGAGCCTGCCTGAAAACAATACTTTACATAAAAAGCTGATGATGGATTCACCTGGTTTTGGTTAAAGATCTGTCTCAAATGTTGTTGGCTTGTTTGATGAGTCTAGGACGCTGCAGTGTAACTAACTGTGCCTACGTTCCGGTGTGCTGCTACTGCAACCGCTGGACCAAACTGTGATTGTGCTTGCAAAAGGGTAGCATCAATGGCCATATGTGTGTTGTTGTTGTTGCTTGATTGATCTGTCTTTGGGAGCTGTGATTGGAAATAAGGGTTTGTTTGGTTAGTCCTGGAAGCTGGTGGCGGCACATTGGGATTGTATTGGTGGACGAAGTCTTGCGGTTTTGGCTGAGAAGAGGCTTTATCTGGGTTCATCATGGTGTTTGCTTTGAAGTAACAGTGAGGAGATGATACCGCGCTTCTGAAATAAGCTTCTTTAAGGTTCCTACCATTCTCATAAGATGCAGAAGGTTCCACAACACGACCTGGTCTACCTGTAAAACACACATCGATTAGACTTGTTTCATGGGTTATAATAAGTTTCTAAATTTAGGAGATAATATTTGGTAATGTGATAAAGGTTATTACCAGATGGTGGTACTCTTGGTGGAGGTCCTAAAGCTTTAGTTGAAGAAACTGCTCCATTTCTTGAAGGCTGCTCGAAATGAACACGCCTACTCTCCATCGCACACAAGTTAGGTTGACTGGTGGAATGGACTACACTTGAGTGAACTGTAGACCTGTGGTAGAATAAGAGATGAAACACTGCTTATGGAGCTTTGAAGCAACTGAAGAAAGAACAAAAGACGCTATGTTCTCGACGCTTGACATGGATGGAATGAGAAGAAAACATACCGAGGAAGTGATACGTGCTTCCTCTCTGGAGGTATAACCGGCCCATTCTTACTGCTATTCTCCTCTAAGTAATTGAACTGCTTTCTAAGATGTCCTATGGCGCTGCAATGAAAAGGTCAAGAAGTTAGCAAAATAGATGATGAAGAATGTTTCATTTAGTCAAAAGAAGGAAGATATAAAGAACCTAGGATATACAAAACTTGAACCCTCAGATCCGCTCATATAGTCCTTGAGCAACTGAGGATGGTATTCAAGTATCTCCCTGTAAATAAGTTCCCTAATGTCCTCCTTTGTCAACCTTCTTCTCTCAAATTCAAACTCCATCTTCGAGATTGGCTGACACGATGGTTCTCTTTCAACCTTAGAAAGACCCTTAAAGTAAGGATCAGCCAGTGCCTATCAGAAAAAAACAACCAAATAAGCAGAGAGCAGAGAGGTACTCAGAAGAATCTAATAACAAAGAAGTTAAAGATGAGAGATGAGAGATGAGAGATGAGAGACCTCTGCAGCAGTTGGTCTATCCTTTGGATCAAAAGCCAACAGCCTCTGCAAAAGCCGGACTGCTAAAGGATCCGCTTTGGAGAATTTTTGAGAGAAAGTCACAGGATCTTTCTTCTTCATTTCACTCAAGTACTTTCTAGCTTTATCATTTCGAACCTGTAACAGAGAATATAGATGTTTTAGCTATACAAATCAATACGCAAAGTGAATTATAAAGCAGATAAAAGCTAATCATACTCCAGAGATAGTCTCTGATTTTGGTGTGCCAAGAAGATCAGTAATCAACTCCAACTGATGAACAACGCTTTTCCCCGGAAACAATGGCTTCCCTGTTAGTACCTCTGCAAAGATGCAGCCAATGCTCCAAATATCTATAGCTGGAGTGTACTACAATAAAGATAGTAACAGTAAATCAGCCCAATGAGAAAATTAATTAAAAATTTCAGAAATATGAAGTTTTTATTTTGCAGATGCAAAAGAAACCGCTCAATGGACATAATATAACCTGTTACAAGGTTACCTGATTCACAGGTTTTTCAACTTCCGGGAGAGTTCAAAGTCATCCCTGAACAAGAACTATTTCAATACACAGTAACATATACACACAACTCTATACAACTATATCTATTATTCTAAACCAACCATATCTACTACAGTGGGCATACGCATAGGCAAGTGCATAACCAATGTGCACAGAAGAACAAAGTTTTAAAGTCAATAGTAACACATACCTTAGAAAAGAAGGATCCACATAGCTCAGGCGCTCTGTACCATCTTGTTGCAACATAGTCCTGAATTGAAGCAAAAGGGAAAAGTCAAAACACAGAACAAGAGAAAGCTACAAACCACACAAAGTGTCCCACGAGGCTACAAACCGTCCAAAACACTGTGGTAGGAGTATCATTGAACGCCACTCTAGCCAATCCAAAGTCACAAACTTTCAACTTGCAGTTCGCATTCGCCAGTATATTCTTTGGCTTAAGATCACGATGATAAACATTAGCTGCACCCAAATACAAAGAACTTCATTACAACCATTGATTAAAAACAAAACATGAACCAATCTCCTGTCTGAAAAACGAATAGAACCTGTATGCATAAACTTTAACGCACGAAGCATCTGATACAGAAAAAACTGATGATGCTCCTTAGTCAAATCATCATTAGCTTTAATAACTTGATGAAGATCAGATTCCATGAGCTCAAACACAACGTAAATGTCTTTGAACTCTCTCTTGGAAGGTGGAAGCATGATGCTTTTGATCTCCACTATATCCGGATGCCTTAGAAGCCGAAGAAGCTTCACCTCACGGAGCATCCTCAGCGCGTCCGAGACGTGTTCGAAGACATCGTTGATCTTCTTAATAGCAACTTTCTCTCCGGTGTGCGTGTCGATGGCTGCACAGACAACTCCGTAGCTTCCTTTGCCGATGACTTCGAGGATCCTGTAACGGTTGGCGTCACCGTACTCTGTGAAAAAGTCCATCTCTTTCGTGTCCTGGTGAAATCAGATAGCATAATTAGGACAAAGGAAACACCTTTAGAGAGAGAGAGGGGGAGGAGAGAGAGAGTAACCTTCTTCACTTGGTTTTGTTGCATCTTCTTCAAAGTTATCGACTTTAATCTTGCCCTGATTGATTATGATCGATACGAACAAACCCAGAAACTCAAAATTCACAAAAGTGCTCTCAGAGATCACTGAAATGATCGAAGAACAGAGAAGATCTTTGAGTCTCAAAAGAGAAACTTTTCAGAAACCCTAAAACTTCTCAGAACCAGAGGAGTTCTGCTAAGTCGTGACAGTGAAGAAGACGATAGAGAGAGAGAGAGAGAGAGAGAGAGAGAGAGAGAGAGAGAGAGAGAACAAACAAAACCCTAGATCCAGCGATCGGAGAAGACGAAGAGAGACGAGAGAGTTTTATAATGAATTTAAATAAATATTGTTCCTCTTTGCGTACGGTTTTATTAACAAGTCTCAGATGAGTGGCAGTTTCGTTATTTATCAATAACTCTGAGGGTGAAATTGTAAAAACAAATTGTTTCGGCGACCTTTTTTGAATATAACTCCATTGATTAAAGCCAACTGTTGCTGGATTTGGACCGTTTGTTAATTCTCTATCTTAGATTTTGACCCCTATCGGATATTTTAATTTAAATTGTATCCACTCTTTTGCCATGTGGTCAATTTAACCCCCACGTGATGCTCTCTTATACCAATTTGGATTGAAAATAAATTTTATTCATAGAACATAATAAAACAAATAATATTTTTTGGTTGATTAGAAAACAATTAAGTCATTCATCCTTTTGAGGAAACAGCCATCCATTTGACTTATTATATGTAAAACAATTATTTAATTTTAAGATATTGGTTTCAGATTTGGAATTGATTAATAACTATTTTTAGAGATTATACTGGTTCAAAGAAGATGATATAAACAACTTAATATATTGGTTGACAAAAAAAACAACTTAATATATTAGGATAAAGATACCAACAAACATTCCATGTATAATTCAAACCGATATCGAGAAAACGACTTCCATATATAATCAAGCTGTTGGTTCGATATCTGATTATCTGTCGCTTGTGTTTTTAGTCAATTTATTATTTTTTGATAATAATAAAATTCAAAAGAAAATCTGAAACTAAAATAATAACAAGAGTAAAAAAACTTTAAACGTCTGAAGCTAAATAAATTGATCTTCACATGTCAATTTACACATATTGGCGTTTGTAATTATTGAAAAGACCAGCTTTTAGTGTCTGGTTCACATTAAAAGTTTTATCTCATAAGGGGGCAATCTACTAAAAGGTTAAGGCTATATTAATATCATATGATCCAAATTTAATATTAGTAAAAATCAACATCATTGTTTTTGTTGTATTTGAGACATTCAAACATAAGTGAGTTGCAAAGTTGATCCATACTTATGTTACAAAAAAAAGTTGGTCAATTATTTTTTTGGATTCTATAGGTATTTGGTAGCCGAGATCAACCGACTAGTCTTTTGGGAACCTGACCACTGGCGTCAATCAGACTCGGTTGTTCGCAAGGAGAGTTACAGATCCCTGTCGCCTGACCACATAAAAAGTTTGTAATTGCACACTGGAAGAGAATTGATCCATGACCTGAACTAACATGACAATTCTTCATCCAGTGGAGACCACTAAACCACTATGACGTGGTTAATTTGGTCAGTTACTTAAAGCATGAAAAAGACAGTTCCATATATATATTCAATTTATTAAAATTGAATAGGAATTCAATTTATATATGATAACTACATACTTATAATCTATAAGATGTCAGGTAAATGACTATATCTTATACTTATTTGAAAGCATTTGAACTAAAGATGATATTTTTGTGCTTGCTTTTTCATTGTTTTCTACTTTTAGAGACAAATATCATATAGTATAGGTCTACCAAAATTTAACTGACAAATAATGGATTGGTCATGATATAGGATGGACCAAAGATTAGAATGAATCAATGATGCCCTATCACTTTAGACTATGCTCTCTATAATACAGTATATGATACTATATAAGCACCAAACACTGAATAATTATAATAAATATGGAGAAAGAAACTGCATGAGTCACAATTCAACAGAGGGGGACATAATCACAACCATTCACCACATGAATCATGCTTTTTGTAACCATTCACAATTATTTTAATAGAGTTTTGACTGGAATCGCCCAACTATTCCCCACCAGGCAGATTTGTTTTTGTTGTTTTCTTATTTATGTTAAAGTTCAAATTCTACCAACTAAAATATTTTTTACTTGGTGCAATATAATAGTGAAGAATATAATAATGCATCACACAATAGAACTCCAAATATAATGTGAAAAATGTGGTCCAACTGAGAGTGACACAGGAAGTTGCATGTGGTCAAGGGCTCACTTGCTCAACTTGGCCAAAGGCATATAATCTCAGTCACAATCATATTTTATTTTCAATATTAGGAACTTTAGTACTCAATCCATTTCAAAACGATTTATGCTTAGAAAAAAAGAATAATTTAAAAATATATATATATATATTTTTACATTTCCAATTTTTTTTATTAAATAATAAAACTTTGAAGAAATCAATTGTGCTTACTAAACTTTTGACTGGCTAAAAGTTTTGGGAAATAGTTAATAACTAAATTAATGCATTTATAATTAAATTTCTAATATATTTTTTGATATCTATGAAAACTTTGAAACGAATGGAGTATTAAGTTGTGCTCAAAACATGGTGTCTTTATCTGGTTATACAAGATAATACAAACATAGACCTAACACATTACAAGTTTCAAGATATTCATATTACAACATGATATGTTACATTTACAGTGTTACTTGAGGACCATAGCCAATTGGTTAGCCACTGAGGTTTTCAATGTAGGAGAAACTGGAGAGTCCCCAAAGAACACATCAAACAAAGCAGATGTAACACTACCTGACTCAACTGCTGCATCCACATCCTTTGGCAACCCTCCGGATGAAACAGAAACCTAACAGAAGAGCAAACCAGACATAAGCAATCTCATGTGTAAGTAATTCAATTAGCCTGAGATATATGTGTGCTTACAAGCATTTTAGAAGGATTGATCCAAGTCAAGAGTATGACACTTCCTTTGTTGAGAGGTCTGTTTTGAAAGATCCCTTGGAATGTAGAGAGAGCGGCTTTATCATCAGGAGAAGGAGATTTGATTCTCGGTGAAATGGCTTCGTCCAATGCATCCCAGAAGGTCTTTCCATCAACATCTCTCACAAGAACAATCTCCAATGATTTCTCTGCTTGATCTGCATCGATGTGAGCAACAAGTCTCATGTGTGTGTGTGAGAGAGAGAGAGAGTTTAAAATGGGAACAAGGAAAGCTATGATGTTTAGCATATCATTACCTTGAAAAATGGAACCAAACAATGATGAATCTCTCTGAATCTCATCAGCAGACCGCCCTTTCCAAGCGCTTAACCCTCTCAAGATAGATTCATTCACGTATAAACCCGCAGCATAGACTTTGACACCGATGATTGCAAACTTTTTCTCCCTAAACCCTGATCAAAATTGATGCATTTTCACATATAGATACATCAAAGGGAGTCTCAGAGCAAGTCTAGAAGCATTTCATCTATATAAAGAGTGAAGATATGGTTGAAACAGACCAGTGCCAAGCAACGAGAGCGTGGTAGAACAACCAGGTAATGTCACTGACTTCTGAAACTTCACACTTGTAGCCGGTTCTTCCACGTTCTCATCTGCATTTCCAACTACACAAGCCACACACATTAAAACATAAATGTGTTAAAACTTCTAAACTGCATTTCATTTTGTTCTTAATGTTTTCTAAAAAAAACGGGTTCTTTAAGAAAAACAAAAGATCTTGTCTGAAATGAAACTTGGTTCTTAAAATATCTTTCTTGGAGATCCCATTTCATTTGATAAATCCTAAACTCAAAAGGATAAATTTGTGAAAACCAGTCCCATGGACTCAGACTCACGGGCACCGATTCTAACTCTTCACATGTGATAATTCATTGGTGCGTTTGGGGTCTTCGAACCAAAGACTTCACCCTTTAACAAACCTTCCACATGACAAGTTGTCACTTTTTTGGGTTCGACGCCAAGCGCACCAATAAACTAACTGGAAGTCAGTAAGAACTCACATGTGAGGACTTAGTATCAATGCTCTGTAGAACTCCCACGGGCCGGGTTATTACAAAACCATTCCAACAAATACAATACACTATATATACAGTTTCCAAAACCAAACTCTGTTTCTTTGCTCTTGGAACAATAAAGGTTCAAACTTTTACCTGAAGAAGCGGCGGATTTTATTACCATCCGCGAAGTTTCAACACAATGTCGTTTTCTGAGAAAGGAACTTCCTTTCTTCGAAGAAAGGCAATTCACAATTTGAAGAACTGAAACTTGATTCGGAGATTTTCGTGGAAAATGGTGTTTCGATCCTGCATTGACCCTGTTCCGACATGAACTGTGCAGAGAGACACCACAAAGTACAGATGGAACCGCTGGAAGAACACCGTCCATGTTCGAATCTCCGGCGATGAATCCAAAGTGTTAGATCTTTTAGAATCTGCACAGTTTAATTCGCTTGTGGCGTTGGTTGTTGTTAGTTTTAAGTTTTTTAACTGATGAAGAAAACCCTATCGTTTTGAGTTTAAGCAACTCTACTACATGCAGTTTCGGCCACTACTAAGTTGGTGCCGTTTGTTGATTGGAATAACCAATCGTGGGATGTTTTGGTGTAGATTTTATGTAGGCTGTATTTTTTTTAACTCAATGTAGGTGTGTTTAGGATATGGGAAATTGAGGTCAATAACCATTAAAATAAACTAAATTAAGAAAGTAACCATAGAAAAAAAACCTCATCACTATTCTATATATTTCTATATTAATTGCCATTATACCCTTTCTCAAATTCCTCTTTTTTAATCTAAGTTATTTTAAGTATCAAAAAATGTTTATTTAACTTTGAAACTTACTTATAAAAAATACAATATTTTTTATGCATAACATATTTTAAATTTTTTAAAACAAATATATATTTGATTGATTCTCATATGTAATGGTGAAATAGAGAAATGTGCATATTATCCTTTGAAAATTCAAGTTTTTCATAGAAATATGATAAATAGAATAACACATACAAAATCTTTATAATTATTTAATTTTTAAATTATATAAATCACAAAGCCTTTCGATTAATTTTTTTCTTTATGATTTTGGATTGTTGAAAACACTAGCTATTATATAACACTTATCTTTATAATCAGCAAACATTATTGTCATATGAAACTCACTCCGGGTGCACAACATGGATTGTCATCTAGAATATTAATGTTAGTGTAATGTTTGTATGCTTCTTTTGTTTGAGTCTTGTTCGAAGTTATCTAAATTTGTACACGTTAATATATTTTTTCTATATGAAAAAATGATGTTTGAAATTATTCATACAATATTAAAAAAGGGAAATTGAGGTCAATAACCATTAAAAAAACTAAATTAAGAAAGTAACCATAGAAAAAAAAACCCATCACTATTCTATATATTTCTATATTAATTGCCATTATACCCTTTCTCAAATTCTCCTTCTTTAATCTAAGTTATTTTAAGTATCAAAAAATGTTTATTTAACTTTGAAACTTACTTATAAAAAATTCAGATTTTTTTTATGCATAACATATTTTGAATTTTTTAAAACAAATATATATTTGATTGATTCTCATATGTAATGGTGAAATAGAGAAATGTGCATACTATTCTATAGAAATATGATAAATAGAATAACACATACAAAATCTTTATAATTATTTAATTTTTAAATTATATAAATCACAAAGAGATATAAAATTTTATGTTTTATGTTATACCTCTTTCCTCATATATATATATATAGGGTATATACATATATTTGTGTTTTTTGCTTGTAAATAATATAATATACTATTCTATTTTATCGATATAATATAGTATATGACAACATTTTTATCTTCTTTTTATTCTTTTCATCTTCATTGTCTTTTCTTTTTCTTTCTTTTTTCATCTCAGTCATCATGTTTATATTTCTCCTCTTCTTTTCTCTTTTTCTTCATCTTCCTCTTATTCTTTATCTCTACACTATACTATATAGTTACCCTATATAGAATAGTAACTTTTATTCTTTATATCATATCAACTAGATATGCAGTATAATAGATGATCAGTTCTATCGCACAATGTCTACATGTTTCAATGTTCATTTTAACGTATAATCTAACCATGTATTTAGATATTCATTGTATTGTGTATAAAAGAAGTTTTGATTAGTTACATGAATTATAATCTTTATTGCCAATCATTTTTATAGTTATAGATGCCTCTTACAAATTAATATGTTATTTAGTTGAGATGTTAGACAAACTGCATTAAAACTTTGAGTAAATAGAACTAAAAAAATCATATTCTTGGTTGAATTTATGTTTAAATGGTCTATTCTATATTCGTATTATAAATAGAATAGAATTTGGTTATAACGAATGTATAACACACTCTCACGCGCTGCAAAGGAGAATAATGTCCATTTATATTGCACATTGACACATTTTCTAAAGCATAGCTAATTTGTTAATTTTCTCTGTATAATGGTTATCTCACAAATTATCCCGGAAGATATAGGATCGTTTCGTTTTTTTTTTCAATTTTTTTTGGTTCTAAAAGTATAATATCAATTCAGGTATTTAAAAAATTGTGGTTCAGTTATTTTGGTTTTCGAGTAACAAAATTAGTTAATATCAAAGATAATTTCGGGTCCAATTTGATTACTGTTTTCTAATTAACTCAGAATAAAAGTTAAAAATTCAGATTTTTAGATTTAATATCAGATTTATTTTATCATGTTTTCATATAAAACTTAGATCATTTAAAATATTTCGGAAAAAGATATTAATGTAATTCAAGGTTTTTGGGATAATCTGTGTACAAATAATACTTTTTTAAAATATTTTATTATTTAAAAACTAAATATAATTAATATTTGTAAGTATATAAATTATATTAATGGAATTTGGATATCCATTTGACTTTTTGTTCGGTTTCGCTTTTTCGGTAGGTATAAAATCCACTTAGGTAATTTATAGTATCTGAATCTTGTTTTTTTGGTTCGGGTTGATATTTTGGTTCCGGAAAAAGTGGCAGACCTAATTTTATTGTCTCTTGGATGAACCGATCCGCTAACTCGTAGCACACGAGACGATCCATGATGTTGCTCATCATGTGTAGAAAAGCATAAATGATCTTATTGTATTTTGTGTTGCATAAGATGTGCACATCACCTCATCTCACCACAATAGCTTTGTGTGTGCATATAACAAGTTAAATTACTTAAGACGAAGCACCATGGATAAACATGGACTAGTACACCTTTAATAGAACAAATGTTAAAGGCTTGTAAAATGTCCTAATTGCTATCTCATTTGCTTACAAAACCAGTTCGAAAAGATAACTAAGTAGAACAAATCCTCATCACACGACAAATAGTTCATGAAGAAAAAAACACAAAGGGAAACAATACTTCCTGAAAATTGTAATCGAAAAGGAAGTGTTTGAATATAGAATCTTTAGGTGAATAAGAGCGAAACAAGAAGAAAAAAGGTAAAAACAAAATCGATACACTGCACCATCAGCTCTTAGGCACTATCTTCGGTAGGCTTCTCAGTCTCCATTGGTTCTTCACCAGTGGCCGGTGCTGGCTGTGGCTCACTCTTCTCCTCTTCAGCCGCCTTGGCTGGTGGTGTTTCCGGTTTAACAACCGGCTTTGGTTTAGTCATTATAGGCCTGCAAAACCTGCCAAAAACAATGCAAAAGATGGTTCAGTCACTTATACCATACAAGTGCAAATCCTATTATAAGAGAAACAATGAAAAGCTTCTGCTTACTTGTCCAATGCCTCAGCCTTCTTTGTAACGTCAGCTGACAAGAAAGCTGGTGTTGCGTACTTGGGAAGCGCCTCTTGCTGCTGCTGCTTCTCACGCATCCACGCTTCTGCTTCCACACACTCGTTCAATACCTTCATTTACAATTACACAAGTTAAAACACATGTCAACTTAAAACTCAGTTCTTGTTATTATTACCTTTTGCTTCTCTTCTAGTTCAATGTGGTCAAACTTGGAATCATTAGAGACAGCTGCCTCTCTGTAGCTGTTGACACAGTGACCAAGGTGACCAATGACCGTCCCTCTTTCCTGCGACTCCTTGTAACGCATTTCAACAGGGTCTCCCACCTACAACAAAGCCCAATCACCAAAGCTCTGTTAAAAACGTTATGTTCTTAAAGTAAAACATAATAAAGTATCCATCTATCATGTGACTATTACCTTCTTGAGTTCCTCGAGCTTTGCAACATAGACGCCTTTAGTCTCATCTTCTCCATCTTCATACAACCAATCCTCCACTTCCTGCAGCTTCGCCAGGAATGCTTCCCTCTCTGACTCGGTGATGTATTCATGGTATTTGTCACTCAGCTGAAATAACAAAACACATCAGTAGCCAACCCTTATAAAAGCATACAACCCAATACAGATAAAAAGTACGGAAAGAAAAGCTTTACTTTGTTTCGCATATCATAAACATAAGACTCAACAGCATTCTTCCGGTCCTTGGTCTCCTCCATAACTCTGTCTTGGAGAGCCATCTCGTATTCTTTCTCAACAGCCTTTTGGACGTCCACAGATTGCAAGGCACCGTATACCAATTCTGACAGAGGAACAATCGTTTTCTTCACCTTCTTCTTCGGAGCCTCAACCTGCACATACCATTAATAGAATATCCATAAATTCATTCAAGTTCACAAGTGAAAGAAAAGATCAAGGCCCACCAGCTCAGTAAACTAACCTTGGAATCAGTTTCCATTTGCACTGGTTTATCAGCAGACTCAGGAACACCATTGTCAATACCAGCTGCATCATTGGTTTCCTTAGCGTCCTGCATGTTAACATCAGATTCACCAGAAGCTTTGTCAGTGTCCATCTGCTCGGTTGTGACCGGTACTTCAACTTCTTCCTCCTCCAAAAGCTGCAGCAAGGGAGATTAAAATTTAGCATAAGTTCGAAAGGGAAATCGCTGCTAAGAATGATCAAGTGGATGGTTTTACTATAACAACACAAACTCACAGTTGCCGATTCCACAGAGACAATTCCGTGAAGGGTCAATCTCACTTTCACTTTAAGCTTTGCCCTTTCTCCTTTGGATGACTGGAAGGGACCAATCTGCAAAAAGGAGAGCAACAATGAGAAACAAGAGCGCTATGGTCTTAAGCATACACGACACTGGAGCAAAGATCAAACCGTGTATGTGCTGATTTTAGGAGGTGCTTGCAAGTCAGTCACATCACTGTACTGCAGATCAACAGAGAATGTTCCAGGGCGGTAAAACGTCAGAGCCTTGAGACTTGGAATAGAATTTCCTTTAGGGAAAACAATGGTGCTCTGCTGATTCTCAGCTCCTCCATTCTGAGCATCAGAAGCTGCTCCTTTCCACGCCAGCGAAATTGAGAAAGGGAAACTCTCATGAACCTTATAAAAGTTAATATCATGACTTGTTAGTTAATCTGGAGTATAATAGATTTTTATAGCATAGGTATGCGCTCATTACCTGGAACTCGCGAACTTTGAAGGTGGGACTTAGAATGGCACACTGCAAGGCACATCCTCTAGACACACACTCACTTGCATTCATTGTACGCCTAGGCTCCTTACCGAAAAACTCAGTTAGAATCTTGATGATAGCAGGGACGCGAGATCCAGAGCCAACAACCTCGACCATATGTACATCTTCAATTGAGAGCCCTGCATCAGCGAGAGCTTTCTCTAGAGGCCTCTTAACACGCTCCAAAATAGGTACGCTGATCTCTTCAAACTCTTCCCTCTTGATAACACCCCTAACATCTTTCTCATCCATCAAACACTCAATATTCAATGGCGCCACAGGATTAGCACTTAGCACCTTCTTCAGCTTCTCGCACGCAGCCCTGAGCCTAAGACTAGCCTTGGCATTCTGGGAGACATCAATCTTGTACTCCTCCTTGAACTTAGCAGCAAAGTGATTGAAAAGAACTTCATCAAAGTCCCTTCCTCCTAAAGACCGATCAAAACCATGAGACAAGACCTTGAGCTGTCCCTTTTTGAACCCTGCAATGCAGACTTGCATGCTTGCATGACCAATGTCAATAAACGCGACATTAAGCGGCTCACTCTCTGGCAAATCCGTCTTATAAATACCATACGCCAATGCTGTAGCTGTCGTCTCGTGGATCAAATGCAACGGGTGCAAGCCTGCAATAGTCGCCGCATCCAAAACAGCCCTTCGTTGCAAATCAGTAAAGTAAACAGGAATACCAATACAACAGTCCACCACAGCAGCATTCAGATTCTTCTCAGCAATCCCTTTCAAATTAGACAACATCATCCCCATAACCTGAGTAGGCGTAAACGCCCTCTTCTCCCCCAAATAACTAGCATGGATCAAAGGGTACCCATCAGGTCCCTCCGTGACAGAGAAAGGCAGAGACTTTATGTCTCTCTGCAGCTCAGGGTCTGAGAACTGACGACCCACAAGACGTTTGATCTGTGAAATAGAGTTCTTAGGGTTCATCATGGTGGAAGCAGCTCCAGCTGTTCCAATGAAACGCTGCTTCTCACCAAAGCAGACAATAGCTGGAGTCTCACGGTTTGACTCATCGTTAAGGACCACGTCGATACCTCTTTGCCTTGCGACAGCAACAAGACAGTTCTCGTTTCCGAAATCAAACCCAACTACACTCATTCTCAAGCTTTGTCTTATTCAAACCCTAAAAAACATAAAGTTTCGAACTTTAAAACCCTAATTCAATCAGAAATCTATTAACAACAGTTCAGAAAAAAAGATTCAAACTTTAAAGATGGGTATACGGAAAATCGAGATTCAGATCTAAAAGATCTGATTTTAAGCTAAAGGGTTAGAGGAGAGGACGATGAAGGAGAGGATCGGGATCGTACCTGGATCCGCGAGAGGGGTTTAGGGTTGTGAGAGCTTTCTTTTAGGTTTTTGAGTTTTATCGTCGCAGCGAAGAATCAGAAGAGAGCAACGAGAGGAAGGGAACAGAGAGAGAGGGTTTTATGGAGAAGGGTTTCTTCTCGAACTTTCTTTTTGCCTTTTTTCTTTGTTAACATTTTCTATTCAGTATATTTGTAATTGTAGGTTAATAACATTGAAACTTCTAAAAAACGTCAAAGACCAACTTTAGTATAAAAGAACTTGAATAAAAATCTCCATTTAATAAAAGATGCAAAATTAGTTTCCTTTTT
>CAJHQQ010002918.1:0-54495 GCA_905132885.1 Moricandia moricandioides
TATAGATTTGTTTCTCATATCGAACGTCATCTAACTGTTTTTCAAATTTGGTATTATCTGGCCTCGATAGCTCCCTCCGTGACAGTGTAGTAGTGATTGGTTGTGTAATTGAGCTGAAATCAGATTAAATTCAGATTAAATGAAGAAAGAAAAAGCATAGGACAATTTGCGGTTGAGCTAGTGGTACATGGCATGTGGCTTTAGTACACTCGCTGAGGCAGACACATTCGATGGTACATTTAACTTTGCTTTTTTTTGTTAGGTAAAAGTTCATCTAGTGACACCCATAAAATTGGACTTTGCTTATGATGCCAAGGTCAGGACAATCGTGGTCCAAATCGAGTTTCAGTTTGGGTTCATTCGTGTTTTGGGTTTTTGAATTCATGAATTTCAACATCATTCGGATATTATAAAAGTTCGGGTTAAATTCGATTTAAGTTTAATTGAGTCCAGTTCAGGTTTAGTTACATGTCCAATATCCGATTAAACCTAAAATAGTTTCAGTGACGGATAATAACTGGATTATCAGTACCAAAAATATTTATCCGTACTTGATTAAACTTAATATATTTATAATATTTTCAATAAATTTATTTACGTGGCTTCCTTAAACCATATCATTGTTCTTCAAAATAACTATTAGAGACTCATTTATACAAGATTCTTCTTTGAACTATACATGACAACATCAAACATATCATGACAAACTAAAGCGAACAAAGTCATACATAAAAATAAATTCAAATTATCAACTAGAAACTCTATAAACATAATAAACACTATTTATTTCTTTTTTCATCAATATACACAGACTCATATTGACTCTGACCAAACTGGTAACTCTGATCTATGTGAACGACAAAAAACGGTTGTCCTAGCATTGCATGCTAGACTATCCACCTTTGAATTCAGCGTTCTGGGTACATGAATGATCTTTGAGTTGAGAAAGCTTTCTTTCAGAGTCTTGATATCTTCCAAATAACTTGAAGAAGCTAACCATTCTTCTAGGTTTCGAAACCATCTTCACCAGTTGAGAACAATTTGTTGCAGTAGTAACTTGAAATTGATGCAAATTCCTCATACATTATATTGCCCTTATTAGCGCCTCCACCTCCAAATGAAGAGGTGAGAGGCTAGACTTAACGCTTCTTACCCTCATCAAACCATCAAAACCTTCTAGTGTGTTATACCAACCCTATCTTAAAAAACTTCTTATCCTTCCAAGATCAATCTGTAAAACACCATTGCCCTGGAATTGATGGTTAGTTTATAACCTCTACTTGTTGAGCGGTCCTCTGTGTGTTTAATACTTGTGCCTCAGACCGAAGTGTAGATTATGTTTCCGCTAATTTTAATGTTTCTCTAGGATCAATGTCAAAATTACTAAAAATATTGATGTTCCTTTCTTTCTAAATATACCACAATATCCAAGCGATTTGTGAAGAGAGAAGTAGTGAGAAAATGTTAGATTTAATGGTATATTTGAGAGCGGCCAAACGTGACGCGCTAATGGACATTCAAAACACATGGTTTATGGATTCCTCCGGAGCTCCACATCTATCACTCCATAAATCCCCTTGTATCCCTTTCGCTCGCATATATTTCTTGACTGTTATACACCCTGACACCAATCGTCATAAAAATGCTTTAACTTCTATGGGCACCATACTTTCTAGCAGAACGCTTTCAGTAGGTAGACTGTGGGTCCAATGGTATGCTTTCAGATTTTCCTTATTCAGATAAACATGTTCTATGTGGTATCTTAATTTGACCGTGTAATTCCCATTATTTTTGAAATGCCATTCATCCATATCCGCCATTTGAGTCATGCTCAATGGTATGCTTTCTGTGATTGCACATCCTCGGGATCCACCAAAGACCAAATTGCCTGCGAGTTCCAAGTTTGCGAAGCTGAATTGATGAAAAAGTCTGTTTTAAGCTCCGGGTAAATGTTATGTTGGTTTTTATTTGCTGGTCTCATGAGAGTGGTTGGGAGCCATGGATCATTCCATATGGATATAGATGATATTAAACCCACCTTTTTGATTAGTCATTTGCTAACCAGAGATCTAGCAAATACAATACTCCGCCATCTGTATGACGGTGAATATGATCTTATCGGTTCCAGGAATGAGGCATTCATGTAGTACCTTCCTTTTAAAAATTCGAGAAAATAAAGTATGTGGCTTCTCAATCAGACACCATAACTGCTTACCAAGCATTGCAATGTTCAAATCTATGAGGTCTTTAAACCTCAAACCTCCTTCATCCTCATTTATACATAATTTGTCCCATGATTTCCAGTGAATGTCTTATGTACTTCCCCATGTACTCCACCAAAATTATGCAACCGAACTCATCATTTCTTCGTGGTTGCCTTTGGTAAACGATAGCAACACATCGCATGATTTGGTAAAGCCGTGACCTAAGGCCTGGGAGCTTGATTTTTGGTTCCGTTCTTTCGGTTTTAGGTGCTTTCAATTCAAAAGATATAGGAACCATTCGGTTATTTATGAAATTCGGTTCGGGTTCGGTTATTTTGGTTTTTGGTTCAACTAACAATTATAAGAATCGCCTAATATCCAATAAACTTTCGGTTCCGGTTTGGTTTCGGTTAGTTTAAGCATTTTGGGTTCTAAAACATATTTTTGTAGGGGTTTTGGATTAAAAATTGGGTAATTCAGTTAAACTTTAATATTTTGAATATAAATATTTGGCTCTTTAGGGAAATTCATATAATTTTAAATACTTTGGATATTGAGTAGTTCGGTTTTTAAGTAATATTTTTAGAATATTTATTAATTTAAATACTAAATATAACTAATATTTTAGATATTCGAATACCCATTTGGTTTCTCGTTTCGATTCCAGTTTGGTTCCCTTTTTCGGTTATAGAAATATATGAACCACTCGGTTATTTTTTATCTTTGGTTCAGTTTTAGTTTTTCGGTTCGGTTTTTGGTTCTCGGTTTTTATGCCCAGGCTTACCGTGACCACTAATTTGATGATCACTTCCTTTATTCCTTTAGTATAAAACTTAAAAGTTCAACCATCCCCTAGACATTATTTGTGAAGTGATTTTGACATGTGTCATCGCCACATTCAATTTCACCAAAAAATAATGACATAACTTCAGACAAAATGTGACATGAACAATTACATTAATACTTGTTTTATTTTTGGTAATTTTATTTTAAAATATGTTAATAAATTATATATCATCATTAAATATATTCTTTAAACATGGTAATAACTGATATATCATTATTAAATAAATATATTGAAATATAACATTAAATAATATGATAATGTTTAGAAATTTTGAAATATTATTTCTGTCTATTTTTTTAATTCTACAATTTTTATTACTAAACAATATTTCCAAAATTTTATACAATATTTTTTATTAATACCATTATTTGTTTTTGATATGTTCGATTTTTTTAGAAAATTTATCTAAGATTATAATTATATATATATATATAATTCAAATAAATTAAATTATTTATTTTATATAATTTTATGTTTACCTAAATGAAAATTTATATTAAAATATTTTTAACCATTTTTTTAAATATATAATTTAAATTTAAAAAATTATCATGCACATGGTGCACGAAAACGCCTAGTTAACCATGTTATTTAAGTGATCTTGCATAAAGCCGAATACATGTGTTTTCGATCCCCCAAGACTTTCAGTCCCAAGTAAGATCTCATCCCCCATAGTTTATGTATTCCTAAGATATCTCGCAACTCCTGTCGACTAGATTCCTCAATCTTATGTACAAGTTTAATCAAAGTTTTTTGAAAATTTATTAGTTGACTCGAGACAATCTCGTATTCCTTTAAAATCATAAGAATTTTATTTGACACTCTTTATGTGCCTTACAAAAGAAGAGGTTATCGTCTGCAAAGAGTAGATGAGATATCGACGTACAAGCTCTAGCCACCTTCATTCCCGTCAATTGTTCCCCTATCTCTGTCTTTTTAATTTTTGCAATTAAGGCCTATGTGCACATGATGAATAAATAAGGAGATAAATGATCCCCTTGACGTAGACCCCTATGTGGAAGTATGAGACCTCATGGTTGACTATTTAGTAATACCCGATATTGAACCGATGATATGCACTGCATCATTAGTTTGACCCAATGAGGATCAAAACCCATTTTGTATAGGAGAATCTGAATAAAATCTCATTCCACCCTATCATACGCTTTTGCTCATGTCCGTTTTGATTGTCAAATTTTTACCTAGAAGGACTGATTGGTTGTCAAGCCATGAAACATTTACTGAGCTATAAGAATATTATCCGATATCAACCTTCCCACCACGAAGGCCATTTGAGTTGTCGATATGAGTGTAAGGAGGCAGATTTTCAATCTCTGGCATAATACTTCGAAATGATCTTATACCCTACATTACATAGACTTATAGGCCGTAGTTCTGTCATCCTTGTGGGCCTCTCTGTCTTTGGAATCATATAAATATTGGTAATGTTTAACCTTGAGTCCATTTCTCTAGAGATCATAAAATTATTCACCAACTCAGACAACTCTTTTTAATAATATGACAAGAATGTTGGAAGAAAAGAGTTATCATTCCATCTTGCCTTAGAGTTTTCTATATATGCATCATCTTAAATTAAGCTTTTCGTACCTCATCTTCCTTTGCAATCTTTAGCAGCCTTTGATTCATCTGAAAGGTGATACTAGGTGTTATATCATCCAAAAAGTTCAAAATCTGATGGGGAAGTGGACTAAATAAGTCCTCGAAATAGTCCAATGTTGCCTTTTCGACACCCTTTTCCATTGTATCCAATTTCCAGCTTCATCATGTAACCCCACAATCTTATTAGGAATACGGCATTGCTTCAATAAGGCATAATAAAATTTCGTATCAAGATCCCCAAATGAGTACCACATATTCTGCCTTTTTCTGATGTTAGTATTCCTCTTCATCTTTGTATGCATCATGTAGTTTTCTGGATACCTCTAAAATTTTCTCTTGAGACCTGTTGTCATATGTTTGTACCTCTTCGAGATCTCTTTGAAGATCATTAATTTTTTCTTTCCACAAGGCAGATTATTTTTTCGCCATTTCGTGACGACAATTGCTAATTTTTGTAACAAAATCCTTATCTCCCTTCATTATATTTTGACTAGCCTTTACCAATGGATTCTATAAGATCTTCATGTCCAATCCTTCGCTTCTCGAACCAAAATTTTCCTCTCCTTTTAAGTACATTATCTTCTATGTAAGCCACTACTTGACAATGGTTAGACCCTACCATATCTAGGTATTATGTGTAAGAACATAGAAAGAGTGTGTGCCGGTCTTCATTCACTAGAGCGCGGTCTAAACAACACTGAATCATCACTTTCCCTCTCAAAACTCTAGTAAACCATTATTTCTTATCATGTTATTAAAAGGGATAAAAGAGCATGTACTCCTCAAAAATCTTTCTTTTTTCCATGATTTTTAGTAATTTCGTTCAGATATAAAAACAAAAGCAATTAGTCAAATTTACTATAGTTCATATGCTAAAAAATAGCAGATAATTCATTTTGCGATAGTAGACAAATGACCATTAAGAAGGTATAAGGTTCTAAGAGTTGCGGATATCTATCTAAAATTACAATTTACATTGTAGCTAGTAGATTGAAATTCTACTATCTGTACATCAAAAAAAAAATATGTGTTTTACTAATCATTACTAAGCAATTTTTTTTCATATGTTTGTTTTTTTGTTTATATACATTATGTATACTTTTCATACGTTTTTAACCCTTAAAATATTTTATATGAATTTTTAAAGTAGACTAACGGTTTTAAAATCAAAAATAGACCAAAAATTAATTTATGGCATAAGGACAATGTAGTTATTTTTTTATTCTATTTTAACAAATTTCTTAATTATGAAATCTGTTTACGAAACTAACCATTTTTGTTGGGTTTTATTGAGATATACCAGCAACATATAAGTTACTTTTCAGCTGCTTCACTATCACACTTGTTCCATATAAACAAAACAAAACCAAATAGTCGACATAAAGTTTTTGTATATCGGTTGCGGTGGTCCTAGTGGTCGTAGACGATGTGGCGCCCGTTCTGGCAGGAAAGTTCCGGTGGTCCTAGTAGTTTCGGTTTTCCTCTTTTGATCACATTTGATCTTGGTTTGTTTCGGTTTAGTTTAAAACCTATCTAAAATTTAGGCTTTTTTAATTTTAATTTTCTTTATTTTCCCTTTTTGTTTTAACTTGTGCCTTAAGTTTCTGAAAACCCAAAAAAAGTTAATTAAGAAGGGCTTTTAAAAAGATTATGAATCATCTTACGATACTAGAAGTTGAATATAATCAACTTTTAGCATGTCCATGTCATTTAAAAATTGTCCAATCATATATTTATATTTTGCCATGTCACTATTGCTTATATCAACTTTAGATCAAAACTAACTTTACATTTTGGGCTGTCATTACTTTTCGTTGTCTATCCTAATCTCGCCCAACCCTATCTTCGTCTAGAACGTAGAAAGTTGATCATCCTCGACTCTTCCACTCTGTCTTCACCATATCGGTTGCTCTGCAATCTCTGTTACCGGTTATCAATGAATGACATCTTTAATCTCTTAGTTATTGTTTCATTCTATCTCCCTCTCTTTCCCCTCATATATAAATTGCTAGGCTTACTTCAAAGCAAACCCGAAAGCCTCAACTTCAGCTGGAGACGGCTAAAAAAGAACTTCAGCCGGAGACATCTTTGTTTTGTTATCATGTGTCAAAATTGGTTTGACTTCAGCCGGAGACAACTTCAGCTTAGTTACCTGCCATAGACACACATCGGTTTGACTTTCATTCCTTTGGAGCCAAAATTGGTCGTTAACGTTATCTATTTGGTAAGTGGCATACCAAATTTAGCTCTAACTGAAACATGAGTCTGTTATTTATTTTGTCACTGTTTAATATGTGTCATATTTGTTTATGTTTTAGATGTTGTTGGTCACATGAAATTAATCAATAGGCAGCACCTCCAAGAGCGTCGGATTCTTGATATCTTTATGGCTATGAAGAAGATATGATAAATGACAAAAAGAAATATATATATATGTAAATGCAGATAATGCTTATCGGAAAGGTTATGACGGATGTGATTGTAGACTAGACTAAGGGGCTGACTGGTGTAACCGCTGCGGCTGCGGGCGTTTGCGGATGCGGGTGGTTGCGGTTTTATGTGTTATTAAGAGATTTAGACGACTGGTAAAACGGTTAAAAATTGTTGCGTTTGCGGGATACTTATGACTGGTTAACTATTAAATACAGCAGTGGTTAAATATAAATGAACAATATTTGTATTTTATATAATTATAAAAATATTGAAAATCATATTATTATAATAAATATAAAAATTATACTTATAAAATTATACCATTAATTTTTTTAAAAAATATAGAAATATTTTTCTTTAAAGTTTTATAATATAAATTAATATATATATATATATATATATATATATATATATATTTGGTATTTCTATTATTTTAATTTAAAATTTTAATTGAATATTTTTATTTTTATTTATATAATTTTCTGAAAAAAATAATATTTTTTTTACCCTCACGCAACCGCCCGCAACCGCAAACGCTAGCTGGAACCAGCTTTTGAATTTTAGAGGTTTGTAGCGGTTTGAAGCAATTTGAAGCGATTTATAGCGTTTTGTATGATTGTTGCAAAACGCCAACAACCGCTATCAACCGCAAAAGCTGCGTTTGCGGGTGGTAGCGGGAAAACCAGTCACGCCCTAAATGGATCAATTTTTGTCATAACATTGTCAATTTTATGAGCTTTTGCTTTACTTATATTTACTTGCAACATCAGGGATTTGTTTCAGCGGTAACACACATGCGCTCCTTTGTTCCTGCGATCTATGACTGCACATATACAGTTGATAAGAAACAGACCACACCAATACTGCTTAGGATGTTCAGTGGCCATTCATTTGAGGTTACAAAAGACTTCATCAATATGTCTAGCTCTCGCTTTAGATTGATCTACTCTCACTTATCAGAAGAAAGCTCTCTGTTTCTTCTTTCTTTGAAGGTGAATTTGCAGATGAGACGTTACCAAATGAGCCAACTGCCAGAAACTGCAGGGGGCATTGCACAGTGGTGCCAAGATCTGTTTGTCGCCAAGGTTTAACAAACCAAAACAAATCATCATCATTAAACTCTTTTCATTTGGTCTCTCATTTCTTTTGTCAAAACAGGATGCTCAACTTGAAAACTACTTCACAAATGATGTGTTCAGCGACTTGGACGTTCACCAAGTTGGCCGGCCAATCAAACCATTGATCGTAAGACACATAAAAACAGTAACAGATTATTGGAAACTGTTGCTAGAACTAATCATCTCTCTCTTTATGAAACCGTCTGGAAACAGGTGGTGTTAACTTGGTTCTGCCTCCTCATATACGGCAGCTTCAAGCTACTTCAGTGGTTCTCCATGGTGAATATCATTTGTTTCTTTGTCTTTTTCTTGGTGGTTGCAACTTTAACAGTGCGACTTCTGATCCAATCCACCCAATCAAGGGGCACAGTGCCTAGCAACCTCTCCTAGAAGTCCCTCCTCAAGTCGCCTTGATTATTTTTCTAATGAATAACCCACATGTATATTTTTGTCACATAAAGACATCATCATGAAGACACATAGCTTTTAGCAGTTTCAGTCAACAAGCATTTTAGCTTTTTCATTCAAATAAATGTCATGTCATGAACTGGTGTAACGAGCTCCCCATATGTCTTTCAAGACAGTGCAAGCAATCATAGATTTTCTCCTATCGAAGTCTCGATTTATCACCAATGATGAATTCAGAATAAACTCAAATAACTTCAATAGAACTGCAATCCAAAGTCTTCTCTACGTCTCTCTCATTCATCACCCTCCTTGCTCCCTTCACACCTTCCCACATATTAGCCTCTCCATCCATGATCAGCTCAATTTAGATAATTTGTTATTCATTAATATAAATTTACTAATGGATTTTATTTAAGGGAAGTTTATTGATATACCATGGTTTTTTTACCACTTGTATGCATGATATAAGTCCTATTTAGAATTTATTATATATATTTGGAGTCGTTTTAGAGTGTTTTCAGGTCTAAATACATTTTGGGCTACTTTAAAGATTTTGGAACTATTTGAGATGCATAACTGTGAAGATACATCAGAAGTATAGCAATGGATGGAGAACTTCACAGGATCCGGTGAAGCTCATATTTAGATAAAAGATAGATAATTGAGTTAGATTTCGAATGCCACCGATTTTATGTCAATCAGATGATTCAATCAAAAGTTATGCTTGTTTTACTGAAGAGTGACCCTTCTGATGCGGAAGAGGAAGTTGTCGAGGTTGTTGTATACTGTCGAACAACACCACCATGAGTGTCAAACGACACTCCTCCTAATCAATGCCCAACAATTTTTTTTCAGTTACCAATAATTGTAATTTGTCCCATGCGTTTTCCTTATTTACAAAAGATCTGAAAACGTATCTAAAACAATATATTTTGTTTTCTAAGAAATTGTTGACGGCTACGCTTTCTTTTAAGGTTTTTTTTCTGAGATTGTGAGCGAAGAGAATAACTCCTTTGAAAGTCTTCTTGAAACTCCTGTAAATTTATCAATATAGTTTATTCATTCTATGATTGTGTTTTGTATTTATTATGTCTGAGTAATGATCTTGTTAGATTTACTGATTTTATAGAGTTCGGTGAACTTGTGATTTATAGAAATGCTAAGGGGATCTTCTTGCTTTCTTCATCATGATTGTTCTTATTTCTTATTTCTAGAGTAATTAACTAGAAACATGATCTTAGGATAGTTGAGAAACACGAGGATAGGATCCTACTGAGCTAAGTTGATAGTTACAACGAGAATTGACTTAGGAACTTAGTGAACATATCGAACTGGCACCTAATGCTTGTCTAGTTATTGGATCCACAACAAGAGTTGGCGTTTGATGATTTAGACATCTTATAGAAATCACAGCGAGAGCTATATAACTTGCTTATGAATTCGAGTTCTATGATTGATATTAATAAAACTTTGGGCACCTATTGATTGTAGTTTCAAATAAAATGTTTGATAACTCCTTGAATCCAATGATTTATCTATCTATTTAATTTTTGTTTGCTTTATTGTTTTCATATCTATGGCTTAGCTTAGCTTGAAACCATAAGTCTATTGTGTGATCTCCAGTCCCTGTGGATTCGATCATTAAGTACAACGATGACATTCTAATTTGAGAGAGTTGCTTGAGGTTAATTTGAGCATATCAAATTTTGGGTCTTTGCCGGGGACTGATTGATTCACCCTTAAACTAGGTGTTGAGTTTAGTCTATGGCTTTATTTTATTTGTTTACTTAGTGTCTTCTCTTGTGTTTTAGAGGCACCATCAGCATCAAGGGAAAGAGTTAAGTCGTGTGATCCTTAAGTTTAAGAGGTTAGTGTCGAACAACACCCTCCAATCATTGATTGACACTCACTCCTGACGGCAGGTAGCACTCGCATTTCCTTTGTTATTTTTACGGTTTCTCTCTATTTATTATTACCAATCTTAGGCTCAATAACACTTGGACAATGTTGTTTAAGTCTGGGGGAGGTATGGATTGATGTTGTGTTTTGTTTTGTTTTGAGTGTCAATTATGTTGTTTTATTGAGTCAAAATATAGTCTCTGAGGGATGATGAACCTTTTCTTGGAACATACCGCCAATCTAGCACCATTCTTTAAGTTACTGACTGCATGGTGTACTGAATAGAAGCACCAAAATGGACTGACATGCCATTAACATCCACGGATACTATGAGTCTCTGAACGAACCAAAGATGACCTCCAACCTAATCTACATTAAATCGCTTGTCTTGGAGCTTGGAATACACTGGATCAGATTCTTCATGCATGTGTGGAAGGTAAATTTATGTGTGTTTCTGGTTTCCTTCTCTTTCCCATTCAAAGAAAAAGAAAAAAAGCGAATGAAAAAAGATAAATGTAAAAAAAAAAAAAAAAAAACCAAAGAAGACTACATGTGTGTTTAGATACATGCATAGGGTTAGAGTCTATGTATATTTTGATCGATATTTACAAGATAAAACCTACACATATATCTCAGAAATAAGGTCAGTAAAGGGGTATGTCAGATGGTATCTGGTGAACTATGGGTTGGACAGTTTGGTTGCTAAGCTGAGCTCAAGTACATAGAAGTGCCTTCTAAAGTTGATACTTATTTGATGTGGCTTGCAAAATTGCAGAGTGATGGTGGTGTTATAAAAAAGGTTACTCCATTGTTTTCAAACTTATTCTACATGTTTATTTTATAATTTGCTTGAAGCCAAACAAATGATAAGTTTGAGAGAGTTGTAGTTAATGTTTAAAAAGCTGACTTTTTTTGTAAATTTGATTATTTTATTTTGTAATCTAGTAATTACAAAATAATATGAGTTAGTTTAGTAATTAGTAGAATATTTAAAGTCATTCTAAATAATTTCTCAAAAAAATCAAGTTGTTTTAGTTTGTGCAACACTCTCATGTCCTTCTATTTTATATTCATACATTTCTTGGAGATGTATCTACACTACTAGTTATACGATGTTGAGATCTTGTATTTGAAACCTAGTTTTTGTTTTGT
Organism: Moricandia moricandioides; assembly: GCA_905132885.1. Taxonomy (NCBI): domain Eukaryota; kingdom Viridiplantae; phylum Streptophyta; class Magnoliopsida; order Brassicales; family Brassicaceae; genus Moricandia; species Moricandia moricandioides. Next base: position 11,682 of record CAJHQQ010002918.1, read on the forward strand.
ATATGCTTAGTAGACAACTTGAGAGTTTTAAAGTCTGAGGGCTCAAAAAAAAGTCTGACTTATCTTCAGTCCTTTTAGGATCTCTTGTATTTTCTAGAGTAACTCTTAACTTTTAAACATTATAACGAACATACCTTCTATATAAGATTAAAATTTTATTATTTAATTAATTTTGTTAATTTTATTAAATAATAAAAATTTAGAAGTTGTCAAAAATATTTATAAATTTTTACATTTTTTAAAAAAAATCTTTTTATAAATACATATTTTATTTTATTTTATTAATTATTATACACGTCGCATCTTCGTGAATAAAAATAGATACGTAATATCTATGTCAACAAAATTAGATGATGTGATAACTGATAGGCGGCTAATATATGATTTTTCTAAAACAAAATAATTTAAAATTTTCAAAAATACATATATGTTTTTGTACGGTCGTATAAGTCGGATATACATTGAATATATATCGCGATTTATTGGGTAATTAAATGGTCGCTTCCCGTAATACTCTTATGGCGCCATGTTTTGATGTTCATGTGGTTTTTTGAAGTTGTGGTAGTACATTGCTTTATATCAGATTCTTAGATAACATGAGGGTTTCAAAGTTTGATGATTTATCTTGAATCTAGAAGGTGTCTTGCTAATTTCTACAAGTATACTTTTTTAAACATACTCTTGGGTCTTAACTAAGAAGATTCTTTAACAATATATGAACCACATTTTTATTTCCATAAACCGTGTGTCATTGCAATCATATCTTTATAGAGAACTCAATTCTTTGACAAGTTTCTCTAAATCTGCAGTAGAGCTTCCTCTTGCTTCTGTCGCAGCTCGTGTCTTCTGTCCCATCTCCTTGGCCCGAGCACGTACCTCACGTCCTTGCTCACCATTGTTTCAGCTATGACCCGACCTAACTCATGTGGATCCAGCACAGTCTTACCCCCTTCACAGACACTAACAGCTACACCCATATACTCCACCAGCAACTTGGCATCCACAAACTGGTATGCTTCCATAGGCCAAGCCAAGATCATGGTTCCACTAGCCATCGCTTCCAGCACCGAGTTCCATCCACAATGGCTCAAAAACCCACCAACCGCCATGTGACTCAACACAGCCACCTGAGGTGCCCACCCTTTAATAATCATTCCTCGACCCCCGACCCGATCCTCAAACCCATAGACTTTCTGGCAGTCCCAAGTAAGATCTCATCCCCCATAATTTATGTATTCCTAAGATATATCGCAACTCTTGTCGACTGGATTCCTCAATCTTATGTCCAAATTTAATCAATTTTTTTTTGAAAATTTATTAGTTGACCCGAGACGACCTCATATTCCTTTAAAATCATGAGAATTTTATTTGACACTCTCTTTATGTGCCTTACAAAAGAAGAGGCTATCGTTTGCAAAGAGCATATGAGATATCGATGTACAAGCTCTAGCGACCTTCATTCCCGTCAATTGTTCCCTTATCTCAGTCTTTTTAATGTTTGCAATTAAGGCCTAAGTGCACATGATGAATAAATAAGGAGATAAATGATCCCCTTGACGTAGACCCCTTTGTGGAAGTATGAGACCTTATGGTTGACCATTTAGTAATACCCGATATTGAACCGATGATATGCACTGCATCATTAGTTTGACTCAATGAGGATAAAACCCCATTTTTTGTAGGAGAGTCTGAATAAAATCTCATTCCACCCTATCATACGCTTTTTGATCATGTCCGTTTTGATTGTCATATTTTTACTTAGTAGGATTGATTGGTTCTCAAGCCATGATATATTTCCTGAGCTATAAGAATATTATCTGATATCAACCTTCCCGTCACGAAGGCTGATTGAGTTTTTGATATGAGTGTAGGAGGCAGATTTTCAATCTCTGGCATAATACCTTCGAAATGATCTTACACCCTACATTACATAGACTTATGGGTCGTAGTTCTGTCATCCTTGTGAGCCTCTCTATCTTTGGAATCATACAAATATTGGTAATGTTTAACCTTGAGTCCATTTCTCTAGAGATCAGAAAATTATTCACCAGCTCAACCAAGTCTTTTTAATAATATGCCACGAATGTTGGAAGAAAAGAGTTGTCATTCCATCTGGCCCTGGAGTTTTCTATAGATGCATCATCATAAATAAAGATTTTCGTACCTCATCTTCCGTTGCAATCTTTAGCAGCCTTTGATTCATCTGAAAGGTGATACTAGGTGTTGTCTCATCCAAAAAGCTCAAAATCTGTTGAAGAAGTGGTAGTGAATAAGTCCTCGAAATAGTCCACTGTTACCTTTTTGACACCATTTTCCTTTTTATCCAATTTCCAGCTTCATCATGTAACCCCACAATCCTATTACGAATACGGCGTTGCTTCGTTAAGGCATAATAAAATTTAGTATTAAGATCCCCAGATGAGTACCACATATACTGACTTTTCTGATGCCAGTATTTCTCTTCATCTTTGTATGCATCATGTAGTTTCCTGGATACCTCTAAAATTTTCTCTTGAGACATGTTGTCATGTGTTTGTACCTCTTCAAGAGCTCTTTGAAGATCATTAATTTTTTTCTTCCATAAGAAAGATTATTTTTTCGCCGTTTAGCCATTTCGTGACCACAATTGCTAATTTTTGTAACAAAATCCTCAGATCTCCCTTCATTATATTTTGAACAGCCTTTACCAATGGATTCCATAAGATCTTCATGTCCAATCCATCGCTTCTCAAACCAAAATTTCCCCCTCCTTTTAGGTACCTTATCTTCTATGTAAGCCACTACTTGACAATGGTCAGACCCTGCCATACCCAGGTATATGTATAAGAACATGGAAAGAGTGTGTGCCCAGTCTTCATTTGCTAGAGCGCGGTCTAAACAACATCGGATCATCACTTTCCCCCTTCTTTCTTGCCATGTACTCCTCAAAAATCTTTCTTTTTTTTCATGATTTCTAGTAATCTCGTTTAGATATAAGAACAAAAGCAATTAGTCAAATTTACTATACTTCAGATCCTAAAAAATAGCATATAATTCATTTTTCGATAGTAGACAAATGACCATTAAGAAGATATAAGGTTCTAAGAACTGTGGATATCTATGTAGTTATCTGACACTACAATTTACATTATCCGTAGATCAAAAAGATATAAATGTGTTTTACTAATCATTAGTAATCAAATTTATTTTCATATGTTTGTTTTTTTTTATATACATTATGTATACTTTTCATATGTTTTTAACCCTTCAAATATTTTATATAAATTTTTAAAGTAGACTAAAGGTATTTAAATCAAAAATAGACCAAAAAAATAATTTATGGCATAAGGACAATGTAGTTATTTTTTTATTCTATTTTAACAAATTTCTTAATTATGAAATCTGTTTATGAAACTAACCATTTTTGTTGGGTTTTATTGAGATATACCAGCAACATATAAGGTACTTTTCAGCTGCTTCACTATCACACTTGTTCCATATAAACAAAACAAAACCAAATAGTCGACATAAAGTTTTTGTATATCGGTTCCGGTGGTCCTAGTGGTCTTAGACGATGTGGCGCCCGTTCTGGCAGGATAGTTCCGGTGGTCCTAGTAGTTTCGGTTTTCCTCTTTTGCTCACATTTGATCTTGGTTTGTTTCGGTTTAGTTTAAAACCTATCTAAAATTTAGGCTTTTTTAATTTTAATTTTCTTTATTTTCCCTTTTTGTTTTAACTTGCGCCTTAAGTTTCTAAAAACCCAAAAAATTTAATTAAGAAGGGCTTTTAAAAAAGATTATGAATCTTCTTACAATACTAGAAGTTGAATATAATCAACTTTTAGCATGTCCATGTCATATATTTATATTTTGCCATGTCACTATTGCTTATGTCAACTTTAGATCAAAACTAACCTTACATTTTGGGCTGTCATTACTTTTCGTTGTGGCCCATAGCTATCCTAATCTCGCCCAACCCTAACTTCGTCTAGAACGTAGAAAGTTGATCATCCTCGACTCTTCCACTCTGTCTTCACCATCTCGGTTGCTCTACTGACATAATGTCCCATTAACAAATTTAAGTTCAAATTCTAACCCAAATATCCAAAGTGTTCCATTTGCTAAATGTTTTTATATTTAGCCAAAACTAAAGCTTTATAAGCTTTGTATATCACTCACTTTGGACCTCCATTTCTCATTCAACACAACTCCGATTTTGACAAACAAATACTTTAACTTATGGTGACGATTTCATCGTGCCCAAAATTTATGGTCCTTCCGACAGACGTCTCCGTCGAAAAACACATCAAAAAATGGTCCACACCACTTTGTCAAAAACGAGTTCCAACAAGTCATATCCCATCAACTTGGTTAACCACTTCTGATAGTCTAGAGAAACACCCCTTTGATCCAATAAGAACTTGAAGCTTCGTTGGTCTTTGTGAACAATAAGTATAATGCTTCCACTTTTGAATTGCAAGGACAATGGCCATAAACTCTCTCTCATATATTTGTTTTAAGTACCTTATCTTCTACGTAAGCCACTACTTGACAATGGTTAGACCCTACCATATCCAGGTATTATGTGTAAGAACATAGAAAGTGTGTGCTAGTCTTCATTCACTAGCGCGGTCTAAACAACACCGAATCATCACTTCCCCTCTCAAAACTCTAGTAAACCATTATTTCTTATCATGTTATTAAAAGGGATAAAAGAGCATGTACTCCTCAAAAATCTTTCTTTTTCATGATTTTTAGTAATCTCGTTCAGATATAAGAACAAAAGCAATTAGTCAAATTTACTATAGTTCAGATCCTAAAAAATAGCAGATAATTCATTTTGCAATCATAGACAAATGACCATTAAAAAGATATAAGGTTCTAAGAGTTGCGGATATCTATGTATTTATCTGAAACTACAATTTACATTGTAGATAGTAGATTGAAATTTCTACTGTCTATAGATCAAAAATATATAAATGTGTTTTACTAATCATTACTAAGCAAATTTTTTTCATATGTTTGTTTTTTTGTTTATATACATTATGTATATTTTTCATATGTTTTTAACCCTTAAAATATTTTATATGAATTTTTAAAGTAGACTAAAGGTATTTAAATCAAAAATAGACCAAAAATTAATTTATGGCATAAGGACAATGTAGTTATTTTTTTATTCTATTTTAACAAATTTCTTAATTATGAAATCTGTTTACGAAACTAACCATTTTTGTTGCGTTTTATTGAGATATACCAGCAACATATAAGTTACTTTTCAGCTGCTTCACTATCACACTTGTTCCATATAAACAAAACAAAACCAAATAGTCGACATAAAGTTTTTGTATATCGGTTCCGGTGGTCCTAGTAGTTTCGGTTTTCCTCTTTTTCTCACATTTGATCTTGGTTTGTTTCGGTTTAGTTTAAAACCTATCTAAAATTTAGGCTTTTTTAATTTTAATTTTCTTTATTTTCCCTTTTTGTTTTAACTTGTGCCTTAAGTTTCTGAAAACCCAAAAAAAGTTAATTAAGAAGGGCTTTTAAAAAGATTATGAATCATCTTACAATACTAGAAGTTGAATATAATCAACTTTTAGCATGTCCATGTCATTTAAAAATTGTCCAATCATATATTTATATTTTGCCATGTCACTATTGATTATGTCAACTTTAGATCAAAACTAACCTTACATTTTGGGCTGTCATTACTTTTCGTTGCGGCCCATAGCTATCCTAATGTCGCCCAACCCTAACTTCGTCTAGAACGTAGAAAGTTGATCATCCTCGACTCTTCCACTCTGTCTTCACCATCTCGGTTGCTCTACTGTTTGATTCTACCGACTTACTACATTCAACTGTGATCCAAGGTTTTCTTCCACCAAATCATGTGGGACATTACCAAAGTCTTCTCAAGCGTGGGAGATTTTACAGTCTCTCCAATTACTTCACTACGAATAACAAAGAAAGCTTTCGGATGACTGATAAGTGATCACAATCTGACTATTTGTTTCACCCACAACTCTGTCCTCTCAGATATTGAAGCTTAGTTACCTGCCATAGACACACATCGGTTTGACTTTCATTCCTTTGGAGCCAAAATTGGTCGTTAACGTTATCTATTTGGTAAGTGGCATACCAAATTTAGCTCTAACTGAAACATGAGTCATGTTATTTATTTTGTCACTGTTTAATATGTGTCATATTTGTTTATGTTTTAGATGTTGTTGGTCACATGAAATTAATCAATAGGCAGCACCTCCAAGAGCGTCGGATTCTTGATATCTTTATGGCTATGAAGAAGATATGATAAATGACAAAAAGAAATATATATGTAAATGCAGATAATGCTTATCGGAAAGGTTATGACGGATGTGATTGTAGAGTAGACTAAGTGCAAGAGTGATAGCTGACTTAACTGAAAAGTTGATCTTCAAGGCATGCTCAGGTATGTGCTACCACCGTCAGTGATGTGGATTGGTCCAATAAAATAGTTAAGTTCTGTGATTTTATATTTCATCAGTTGTTTCGTACATGCTTAAAGCTTTTTATAGGTTCCTATATTTTTTTTGCGTAATGCTCCCGTATTCAAGTCCATTTTTAAATGATAAACATATTTATAGGTCATGGCGATTACCATTTTTTTTATGATGGGGTACTCTATGGTACTCAAGAAGAAGAGGTACATATGCATTAGTTTCGATTTTTGATTGAGAGTTCTTTGATTATAATGTTGTGATGAGGTGTAAATCGGAGGATTACATGTTTATATTTTATGTAGTGTGCTCCCTGGTTTAAAACAGTTGCTCCTTATGATTATCTTGACATGAGTTCTGGTATTGATTGGGGTCAAGTTCTTAAGAAAGCGGAAGAATCAGAAAGAGAATAAAAGGTTGGATGAATTTGTTTGAGCTTTTTTTCCACTTCATCTTCCTCTTTAAAGTGTTGTTGTCCCCATGTTCTTGAAGTTGGAACTGTTGTTGGTTGTGCCTCTTTGTTACTTTATATCCTTTGTTGTGCAAAGATTATCTGACACTTTTCTGGTTGGTTTCTTATTTTCAGAAATGTTGTTTTGATGTTTGGCATTATTTATTTTGTTAACAATGGACCAGTACGATCCGGTTTGGCTTAAGATGTTTAAATTATAACAACAATTAAAAACCAGTTAGTAAGAAGCTGTAGACACTTGATGTAAGAAAACTTGAGATTCTTAAGTAGTCTATATATCATAAATCCCTCTCATTTAACCTTATTGTTCATCAACAAGCTCAAGGTTCAATATCTTCTTCGTATGGTATAATCGTGTGATATTTCTGTAGACAGCGAGGCAAAGAAAAAGATAAAAAAAGGTTATGTTGTTATTTTCCAGATTTAGAAGAATTAAAAAAATAAGCATGATAGATACCAATTCTTATAAATTCCATAACACTGTATCCTGATTTGCTTTCAAACTAAATTCAAATTTAAGTTAATTATGTTTCGAGATACATATATTTAAGATAGATACATGTTAATCATTTGAAATGACAGATAGATAAATTTATAAAATGTTTTGAAGTCCATATTTTTAAGAAATATGAAATTTATATAAACATAGAACTTACACACTTTGCAAGCATAATTCATACCCTCATACACAGTATACTATCTATCTAGCCTTCTATCTTAGGTCATTATCTTATAAATAAATTGTGTAACACCCTAATTTAGAGTATGAAGTAGCCATGGACGTTCGGGTACCCATTCGGTTCGAATCATGTATTTCAGATTTTCGGGTATTTTGGTATAGGCGTCGAGAACCCGTTCTGATAATTTAACATATCGGGCACGGTTTGGATATTTTTAATTTTTGGGTCGGGTTCGGATATTTAAGTTTTTGAAGAAAAAAAATTCTTTAATACTTAAGTTTCTTAAACTTAAAATTTACAACTAACTTATTTTTATTTTATAAACTTTAATAGGCTGAGAATTAATAGGTTTGGAAACAAAATTTTGAAAATAGAAAAACACTAATTTAATTGTTATTTTGAGAATTTGAATTTAACTTTTGTTAATGACTGAAATAAGAAGCTTGACATATGTTTTAAACTTTTAAGTAAATAGCAAATCACTTTTAATTTAACACACACACACATATATATATATATATATATATATATATATATATATATATATATATATATATATATATATATATATATATGATTTAAGGCATATACAAAATGAATAATAATATTTTGAATAAAATAAGAGAAGTGAACTGGAAATATATGGTTACATATATATATATATATATATATATATTTAAAGTTCGGTTATCTTCGGATATCCATTCGGGTTCGAATACTACCCGTTCGGGCTCGGATATCTAGTCTCTGCCAACTCAGTACCCGTTCGAGTATTTTGCTATTTCGATTCGGATTTTGGTTCGGGTTTTTTCAGGTCGTGTTCGGATATTGGGTAAAATGTCCACCCCTATCTCGATTTTGAGTTTTTTTCAACGATGCAACTTATTATTTTTTTCTTGCTAGCCTTTCATACTGATTATTTTTATTGGGTTAGCTTAAAGTTTAGAGTTATTGAAATTTTAAACTAGCGTTTGATTTTATTTCATGTTTTTTCAAGTAATATATATAAGTAAGATATTGTGTTATTGTATATATCAATAGTATTGCTTTAAAAATAAATAAAATTTAGATCGTATAGTTTAGTCAATTAACATAAATATAAAATTGACTTTTTCAAAAAATAATAATAATAAAGGAATCATTTTAATATAAGATTATTTTCAAATTTTCTATTATTTAGAATATATAAATCGTGTGTAGCAAGGTGAAAATCTCTAGTATTTAATAATAACTCTGTTATTTGTAAGAAAATAAATATGAAATTAAATAAATATAATGGTATAACATAGATTACTTTAAAGTAGATATATATATATATATATATTGCTTCGGTTTTAATAGTATTGATTAATAACATAATTAATCAGAAACAAGTGTGTATGTTGTAAATCCATGAATTCATAGAAAATAGTGGAGAATTTTGCCATACATGCAACATATAATATATTGAGATTTATTACCCAATCAACCAAATACGGAAGTGTAATTACATGCAAGTAATATTAAATACAAAATTAAATTGTGACTTTCTTTTTGTGATATTTTGGTCAACTATATTGAGATTTTCCTAGGTAAAGAATCCTATAAATAAAACTTTTCATGAAGAACCAGAATACAATATAACATTTGCTTCTCAGTATAATACTTACAAAATCTCTATAACATGGATATCACAAAAACTTCGATAGCTTTTTTTCTTGTAGTAATATTAACGATTACGTTTTCTTACCAAAACGTTTCGGCTGTCACAAGTATGTGTTACTTTCAATATCTTTGATAATTTTAAGAAGAAAGTCTCAGTTTAAGATTCGATCAAAAAGAAAGTCTCAATTTAAGAATTTTGTATACATGTGCATTGATCGAGGCATCACAGTCTCCCCCATGCCTTTTTCTGTGTAATGGTTTTCCACTTAATGATTTTGCATGCCACCATGATTGTGGATCGAAGGGGTACTATAATGGATTCTGTGATGGAAATCCATCCAGGTGTTGTTGCCACAAATAATCGATTATCTTTACAAAGTAGTTTGGCAAATTGAGTTAAACGATGATCTTTATAATTGTTGCTTTTCAATTTGTTGAGAATGAAATAAAACATAAATCATGATACTACATTTTATATATATATATATATAATCTCATAGATTTGTGTGTTTATAATCTCATTTGAAATACGCTATGATATATAGATGAATTAGCGTGACGACAAAAGAAGGATTACTAACTCACTCAATAATCTTCTTTGACATTATAACAACAATTAGATTTTGATCTGTGCAACCGTGCGGATTTTGTTTTCATTTTTATATACATAAATATTTATTTTACATCATTAGTAACATTAGTCATATATTTAAATGTTTATATAACTATTACAAACATGATAATTTTATAGTTTTTATATTAATATGTACATGGAATCATATTTTAAAAGTATTTTGTATTTAATTTATATTAAATTCTGATCTCGGTTTCAATGTTAGATTATCATTTAGCAATCTTTTTCTATTTATTTAGATAATATATATATATATATATATATATATATATATATATATATATATATATATATATATATATATATATATATATATATATATATATATATATATATATATATATATATTAATTTTATGTTTACATGGTATTATCAAATGTTTCAATTCGTTTCTTATTAATATATTTATTTTATTAGATTTTCATATGATTATTAAATAAAATAATATACATGTCAAAAATTATATTTTTAAATTATTTTATAATTGATTTCTAATAAATTTTGATCCGGATTTAAAAGTAATATTACTGTTTATAAAAAAAATTTCATTTATTTAGATTATATATTATTGTATATATATAAATATATAGTTTTTAGTTTCTCATTTTATAAAATAATTGAATGTAAATTAATGTATAATTATATTTTATAAGTGAAATATTGCTAAAATATTTTTTTGAAAGTTGAGATCTTGCTAAAAAAATTTTTAAATTTTTTTATAATCTTTTATTATATATTTATATTTAAAATAAAATAAAAATTATCAAAATATATTATATTAAAATAATTATAAATATTTTATCATTAACTTTAGTGAAATAAATTTATTAATTTTTTTAATGATGGTTCAAATAAAAAATTTACACATGAAATGAGGCATCATTTCTCTTTTAATAAAATAGATAAATTCACACCACCAAACTTAATAGACTTCGTGCATTCAAATGAACATATAAATTTTCTTTTCTTACACAGTATAAAATCACAAATATAATTCGAATGCTCAGTATGCAAAGCTACATGAGATTTTTATTATAAAATGTTCACGATAAACAAAGTCTTCACACTATTGACCAAAAAAACAAAGTCTTCGCACAAAAAGCTTAATCGAACATGTTAAAATAAGAAAATAAACTAAATGATGATGAAAAATAAACTAGAACTGAGATAAATAAGAAAAAAATTCAAACTTAGTGGAACAACTCCTAAATGTGTATGGCTAAATCCTGATCCTCCATAAAAGAACGAAGTGCCCCAATCATCTGTACGAAAAACGCTGATGTTATAGTTGGTGATTTTAGCGTTTGGAAATATCACTTGGCTTGACTGGAAAGTGTTTTTGTAGTCTACAATTTCTATGTTCCAGAAATAACTCGCTTTCCCAAAACCTTCTTCAGGAGAATGTCCGGAGCCCATCTCAGTCTTCGTGTGTCGACCAAACCTATGAGAATCTACAATCTCACCTCCCTAGTCCACCGCAATCGCATAATCTGATAAGGCTGTAAAAATCTCTCCTAGCCAATATCCTACTATTGTGTTGTTAGCCCTAGCACTTAACCACCAGTTTCCGCTTTTCCGGTCCTATATTTTTTTATATATATTAGTTGGAAAACAAGAATATATTACACAATTATGATCGGTTCGCGCTACGCGCATGAATTGTCCATTATGTTTTTGTTTGAATTTTGTGTTAGTTTTGAAGAGTTTGGTGCTATTATGTGTTGATCATTAATTTTTTTTTCTTATTTTCTTATCTTTTTCGTTAAATTTGTTTGTTGTAAAATGATACAGTCTCAATTTCGTTCGGTTGACTAAGTTTTCTAATACAATTATTGTGATTGTTTGAATAAGTTTATGTTCTATCTGTATTATGTCAGTGTACATTTTTCTAATTTGTTTGTCTTGTATAAATCTTCTGGTTGTCAGTAATGATTCATTTAGATCTAATTCCGTCGGTTTGGTTAGCCAAACCAATTTAGAGATTTTCTGTTATGTTTCACTTATAAATCTCAGCCCATATTGTCATTAGATCTCTTCTATTAAAGTTGAACAAACACATTTAAAGCCCAGTTCTAGTTATTAAAATTTTTATCTTTAATTTTCTTAAACTACTAAACATAATGCGTTTCTTTCATTGCAAGCAACCCTAGAAAATAGAGAAAAATATCGGAAAACAGAACAGAAAAAATATTTTCATTCCTTGTCAAATTTAATTGAGACGACTCATCACTACAAAAAATAATAAGGAATAATCTACAGCGCACTGGTGACAAATTTATAAGTCTTTGGGTCAGTGGCTTTGGGAGTTTGTGGCGAGGGTGAACCGGTCAATCCGGTTATGCACATTGGTCATTATAACCAGGGAAAACTAACTCGTGAGTCTCATCGAGCCACAGATGTTAAAAGGTCATGACTTCACAGCAGCTCCATAGCTCACCAAACAGATAAATGAAAAAGAATCAGAGCCTGACCTAAAACCTCCATATGAGGACAGTCATGAGCGTATAACATAAAGCTTCATATAGCTACAAATACAATCTCAATATGGTACAGACCCAAAGGATGAAAAACAAGCCAACATGATGCTCACAAATAATAAGAAAGAAAAACACATCAAATCATATCTTTTTAAGATCACACTTCTCTGCTTGCAAACACAAGATAATAGAAAGTTTCACACCACAAATATTGCAGAGAGAATGGAAGAAGCTAAAGATCAACACACGCTTTCGTTCTTCGACCATATATATATATATATATAAAACCTTTTTTTTAATATGAGACACACCTTGAACCAGACACAGACAGGACGAAGGAAACTTTGGTGTTCGAGTTTTGAGTTTCAGATTTTGTCAAGCTTCTCTGCCTTCACAACCGGATTTGCCTTAGCTATAGCTTCTTGCGCAGCAGCATGGTAATTGAAGGAGCAGTTATGTATGTCTGCATAGCGGTGTGTCCCGCAGAAGAGGTCACCACAGCGACATTTGAATCCAGTCAGACCAACCCGTTTATTGCAAGTAGCACATCGGCTTGGTCCTTCCTTTGGTTTTGCTGCAGCTGCTTCTGGAGGTACTACCTCTGCAACAACTTGAACAGTGGATGGCTGTACAGAGACAACCACCGGCTCAACGGATTTGGTTTCAGTATCAACTAACGCAGCAGCAAAGGTTTCCTTTAAGATGTTGCTGGATGATGATGTACCAGACACTGCAGATGCAAACTTAGCCCCCTGTTCCTGTTGAAACAGGATAGACTTGTGACACTTGGAACACATGTTCATTGTGGCAGCGCTTCCAAAGAAACCACAATTGTTGATGCATAGCTTGGGACCTTCAGGTGGGCTTTGGCATCCTGTCTTGTCGTGGTCCATTTCTGCACTTCAAAAAAGTCATCCTCAGTTTCATGTAGGAAAAGATTTTTTTTTTGTTACAATAACTACTAAATTCACTACGTCTCATTAACGTCTCAGAAAATAATAGCACAGTCCATATAACCATAAGCAAACGAAGAGGTTTTTCTCAATATAAACTCTAGTCTACCAATATCATAACATATTACCAAATTCTTATGGAACCCTTCTAATGGATTAAGATGTGGAAAATTGAGTGAAACAAGCCTAGAACTGCTATTTGTGCAAACACCAAAACCTAAACCACAAACACTTGGAGTCCCAACTATAAGCTATGCAACCAGACTGCAACATATGTAATATCAGGTGTCTTTTTTTTGATATTAGACAAATAGAGGTGTAAATGAATCACTTCTATACAACACAACATTTCTTCCCAGAAAATGTAATGTTAGAAATTAGCCTTTTATATCAGCATAAAAGCTAAGAATTCACGACAAATAATTTTGGAGAAATTTCAGTTCTACCCCACTTTTCAAGTTTACCATTAATGGATGATTGTTTGCAAAAATACCCTAAATTTATGATGAAAATAAACTAAATTTTTTTCTAGATATTTATAAAACATTTAGAAACTCAACCCTACTCCTTTAACACTAACAATAAACAATAATCACTAAAGTTTAAACCCAAATGTTAATATATTTTTGATTAAGGGTATTTTTGAAAAGTGATACTCAACTTATGGTATATTCTTAGCAATTTCTCAACAATTTTCAAATTCGTAAAATATACAAACTCGCATAGTTTAAATCTCATTTCCATCCAACACTACCTTCCTTCTTAGAAATAAATGAGCATAAAAGCTGAGAACTTTCATATCAAAACCATACACAATCCTCACAGCTAATTTCATTCCCATCCAACAAACACTACCTTCCTTCTTATAAGAAGTTAACCTTTGATATATCAGCTAAAAAGCTGAGAACTTTGATAACAAATGATTTCCAAATCTGTAAAACATACAAAACCCACATAGCCTAATCTCACTTGCATTCAACATGCAAACACTAACCACCAATCAAATCATTAAACATTCGAGAACCATAAACAGTATCCATAACCTCAAGCCGTGACTAGCTTACAAATTGAACCCTAATTACAAAACTAGAAACCCAAATAACAAAAAAAAGTTATTCACCTGATTGCCCGAGAAGCCTTGATTGATGAATCAGTCCCTAATCAATTGAGAAAAGAGACAAAACCCAACACCATAAGTCGACAGAACAAAAGGGGAAATCGAAAATCGAGAATCAAACACGATATAAACGATCAATCAAAATAGAAAGGAAGAGAGGAACACTTTACCGTACGAATCTCTCCGAAGAAGGATCGTCTCTCTCTGCTGGAGAGATCCAGCCGAAGCTGAGAGGTTAGAGACGAGAGAAGAAGTGTATCGGCTTTTTGGGCCTTTCTCTCTTCGATATTTCTTTTAGAGATGTTTTATATTTCATTCGCACCGTTTATGTTTTTTCTTTTGCTCAACTTAGGCGAAGGCAAAAAAAAAGAACCGATTCGGAATTGAACCGAAATATCTAAATCCAGAATCGGACCGAAACCTTCATATATCCAAATGATTCTTATATTTCTATATTCAGAATAACCGAACCAAACTAGAACCAAACCGATAATCAAACGGGTACCCGAATGTATAAAATATAAATTATATATATATATATATAATTTAAAAATCTATTAAAAGTATTCAAAAATAGTTTAACAAAACTAAATTATTTTGAAGTATTCTAACTATTTGAAAATATCCAAATATTTTTATATTTGATATTTGAAAGTATTCTCTAATCAGTTCATGATTTTGTTATCTTAACCAAACTAAAAACTTAAATAACCAAAACTGAAATGGAACCAAAATTTATATATACTAGAATGGTTGCTAAATATCTACACTCAAAAAATCATAAACCGAAATATCCAAACTACCTAAAAAACAGAGTTTCAGCATAGGGAAAAGCTAAAAGGCCCATGTTAGTATTGAACAAAAGGCCCAAGATTATCCTCCCGCCGTATGTATATAGTATTTCCAACGACAAAATAACCCGGTTTAAGTTAATTTAAGTAAACCGAACTTCGGTTAAACTAATAACCAGAGCTACACAAGCATCGTTTCTGATTTAGGGTTTATCAAAAAGGTTAAACCTTTATTTCTCCAGAACTCAATCTCTCTCTCTCTCTCTCTCTGCCTCCACCACTCGATGTCAAAGCTTCTTTGAACCGAATCCTCAGGAAATGGATGAGTCGCGGTTCAAGAGAAGAACGGTGATTCCTCAGCAGCCGAGGAGCTCTGTTGTTGAGAATTCATGTTGTCAAAAGCTGTTGACTTCACAGTACATTTTGGCTAAGGTTTTTAGAAAGGATGGTCCTTCCCTTGGTTTTCAATTTGATCATCTTCCCACTCGCTCTCGCTTAGCTTCTTCTTCTTCATCATCATCTATTGATCAAGCAGAAAGAGTGGCGAGAAAGAGAAAGGTAGTTGTGTAATCTTTTTCATTAAATGTTAAAGTTTTAGTCTTTGATTTGATTTTTTTTTTTAGGTTTCTGAGGAGGATTGCGTTGTAAAGAAACATGGTATTGGCAAGGGTTTGATGACAGCATGGCGTGTAATGAATCCAAAGAGTAGTAACTCTCTCCATGAATCAGCAACAAGAAGAAGAAGAAGAAGAACATACAATTAGCATCAATACTGGTACTATTGGTTGTGTTATCTTTCTTTTAAACTCCTTGTTAACTGCAAGTTTTGTTTTTGCTTTCTTTCAGAAGCAGAAACAGTTGCAGAAGAAGAAGTCGAAGAGGAATTCTATAGATACAGAGGTAGCTTAGATCATTTTTTTGCTTCTTTCTTGATTCATTGTAGTCCACAAGCCAACAACAAAGATTTTTTTGACTCTTGCTGCAGATCACTACTGTATTAAACAAAGATGAGACGGCATTTAGTGAAAAATGTGAGCTTGGTGTGGACGGTGAGGTGTTTAAAGAAACATGTTCGATACTAGTTGATGACGAGGAATTGGAGATGCGTGAGCAGCGACAGGAAGGACTAGTGAATCCCTTAACTACTTGTTCTTCATGCCATACTGCTACTAGTGGTTGTTGTTTTCTTTGCAAAGGTATGTGTGTATGTCATTCGTCTCTTGGTTTCAAGTACCTTTTGTTACATCTATTTTTGTCGGTTTCCAGATTTGTTGCCCAAGTTTCCCCCAAATTCTGTTCGTATGAGGCTGCCTTTTGCTTTGCATCCATGGAATTCTTCTCCAGAGTCTGTGAAGAAGCTTTTTAAGGTTAGCACTTACTTGGTGATTTCTTCTTAAATTACCTTTCTTGGAACTGACCCTATTACCTATGTTGACAGGTTGTCCATTTCCTGTATACTTATTCAGTAACTCTTGATATATGTCCCTTCACAATTGACGAGTTCACACGGGCATTTCATGATAAGGTGGGTGGTCTCTCTCTTATTTGATAACCAAACGGTCATTCTCTTAAAATAATGTATATTTCCTCTTTCTGTGCTTGCCTCAGGACTCCTTGCTCCTTGGTAAAATTCACCTTTCCCTGCTGAAGTTGCTTCTGCTTGATGTTGAAACCGAGCTGCAAAGGGGATCTTTTTCAACCTTGAGTATATCATGCAAGTTTCTAGCCCTGCTACAGTCGGTATGCGAGCTATTTTTTTCCTTGGCATACTTTTTTTATAGACGCTAAGAGAGGAGAATTGAGAGACAGGTTTTGACAATTCTCCATGATATTTTTTTTAGGTGGAGAGCCAAATTCTTGTTCTTGATATGTGGAAGGATTCATTAAATTCTCTTACATGGGCTGAGATATTGCGTCAGATATTGGTTGCAGCTGGTTTTGGTTCAGTAAAGCGTGCTGGTGGTCAATCAGAGGAACTAAGTAAGGTGCTGATTTCGTGCACCCTTTTGATTCGTTGAAACACTATCTGTGATTCTGTGTACTCTATTTGCTTGGCTATATTTTATGCAAGACCGATAAAATATAGTTCATCACATAATGCCTAAAAATGCTCTACTTCTCTTGTCCTTTTCATTCGTATTAAAGTTCATATACTAGCATGTTTTGTTTATTCTTGAAGATGGGTTAGTTGCATGTGGAATACTGATGGTTCTTGCTCAATGTTCCCTTTTTTTTTATGTTATCTTTCTTCTTTCTGTAGGAAAGGAGACTCATGAAAAAGTATGGCCTCCGTCTTGGAACATTAAAGGGTGAATTATTTAGAATGCTTAACGAGCAAGGCAAGAATGGCTTGAAAATATCCGAGTTAGCCAATGCAGCAGAGGTAGTTTTTTCTTGTTAGTAAGGTCGTCCTGCTTTCTGAAATCCTAGATTATTTATCTAATAGAATATAGGCTGCTGGTTAATGTTTGGGCAATTTATAGGTTGCTGCACTGAATCTTGCAACTACATCAGAAGAACGAGAGCGTTCAATATGTTCAACGCTGGCAAGTGATATTACAATTTTCGAAAAAATATCTGAATCTACATATCGTGTACGTGTTAATTGTTCCTCTGAGGACCAGTCTGATTCGGGCGACTCTGGAAGTGTTGATGACGATGAATCTGGTGATGAGATGGAGCGTGTTTCAGAAAGTTTTGTATTTCGAAAAGCTAAGTGTAGGAAAAGGCGGAAGCATAAAAGTAAGATGTTGCAAGTATGCAGTGAGATTGATGAAAGCCATCCTGGAGAACCATGGCTGTTGGGGCTAATGGAGGGGGAATATTCAGACTTAAGCATTGAAGAAAAGTTAGATGTTTTCATGGCTTTGATTGATCTTCTTAGTTCTGGTTCCACTATTAGAATGGAGGTAATCACCTAGAACACATATATATTTCTACCAACTCTTGAAGTGCTGCTGAATAACTTTCACAACATGAATGTTAGATTGTTTTTGTATATATGAACTTAAAAAACTGACACCCTTCTCCACCTGTGAGAGTTGAGAAAGTTACACTTCGCAAATAGATTTTTCTTATTTTTTATAGTTTTTATTACTACTATATGTCTCGGGTGCGTGTGCTAACTTTGATCTTGTACCACAGGATTTACCCAGAGCTATTGTCCCTAGTATCTATAGTCATGGTTCTGGTGGAAAAATCAAGAGAGCATCCTCTAATCAGTGCAGTTATCCACGCGTATCATGGGTCCATGGAGGAGAGCGAATCGAAGAGCTATCTAAATCATCGTCTGATTCTCATCCAGTTGTTGATTCATCATCAATTGTGGGGGCTTTTGCAAAGCTCGCTGGAGATAAAGCTAATAATGTTCACCCTATGCAATCTGTATACCTTGGTTCTGACCGTAGGTTCAACAGGTACTGGCTTTTCTTAGGCCCATGCAACGCGAATGACCCTGGTCATAGGTGTGTGTACTTTGAATCTTCTGAAGATGGTCATTGGGAAGTTATCAGCCACACGGAGGTGATGTCAATTAAATGAAAACCTCTGTATTGTGTAAGTTGTATGATTCTGTGCCTAACTTTTTCCCTGGTGCAGGCTTTGCGGGCACTGTTGTCAGTGTTGGACGATAGGGGTAGACGGGAAGCTCGGCTTATTGAGTCATTGGAGAAACGAGAGAGTTTTCTCTGTCAAGCCATGTTAAGAAGAAGAATTGATCAAGTCAGAGAGGACAGTTCTTCTTCACCTGTTTCTGATATAGACAACAATAACCTATGTCTAAATGAGATTGCCAATGATCAACAAGCAGCTATAGTATTTGAGATCCGGGACAAAAGCCTATTGTGGAGCCTTGTTCAGGAGTTTGATGAATGGATATGGGATAAATATTATCTTAATCTCAATGCTGTTAAACACAGCCGAAGATCCTACCTTGATTCACTAACTAGGTGTAAGAGTTGTCATGATTTGTATTGGAGAGATGAGAAGCACTGTAAGATTTGCCATGCTACCTTTGAGCTTGACATAGATCTTGAAGAAAGATATGCGATTCATGCAGCCACATGCAGCAGGAAGAATGATTCATTTCCAGATCATAAAGTTCTATCTTCCCAGTTGCAATCACTAAAGGCTGCAGTGTATGCCATTGAGGTCTGTCGATAGATCGTCTTTTGCTTTACTATTTTTTCCCTTTCTTGGGTTTTGTGTTAAGAATGGTTTGTGTTATAACATTTTTCAGTCTGCAATGCCCGAAGATGCCTTGATTGGTGCATGGAAAAAGTCAGCTCATAGGTTATGGGCCAAAAGGCTTCGACGAAGCTCAACTTTGTCTGAAATTACGCAGGTTTTCATTTTGTTTACTATGCAAGCTCCTTTTGCCTTATTTTAGTCCAAATTGATTGTTTCTCTAACCACCTCTTGTTGCTATAAATCATGGTCTGAAGGTGATTGGAGACTTTGTTGGGGCAATCAATGAAGATTGGTTATGGCACTTTGGTGAGGAAGAGGAGCATTATAACAACGCTTTAATGGGAGAAACTATAACTAGCTTCCCTTCTCTGCCTCGAACAGCTTCTGCGATTGCTCTCTGGTTGGTAAAACTGGATACCTTGATTGCTCCTTATGTGGAAAAAGCTCAACCTGTGAAGGGAGTCAATTGAACAGGACCAGAAAATACAAGTATGATTTACTTCTCTATCATCATCATCTGTTAGTACTAAAGTTTCTTTGTCTAGCTCGTTTTCTGTTTCATATTTTGGTCATCTAATAATTTAACATAGCTTTTCTCTCAGTTAATAATAATGCCTACTTGATTTCCTGAAACTGTTTTTTGTATTATTTGAGTTATTTTTTTTCCAGGTAGGCGAACGTATAAGCAGTAGTTGTAGCTCTCATCTAGACATCACGGAAGGGGGATACGTAGGAGGATAATTTGTATAGAGAAGAGATGTTTTGTTTCCTGCATTAAGTGACTTTTTGATAAAAACTATGTATAGACATTTAGGAAGTAGCAGGATCACATTCGGTTTTAAATTGTTCTGTTTTCTATGAACATTTTGGGATTTGTTTTGTGTAAAATAAATCGATCACCATTGTGTTATGTGGTGATCTAACAATATATCTAGAGTTTGATCCGTACAAACATTTTTGTAATTATGTCTATTTGGTTTATATGTCAAAATGAGCAAACATATTATTCATTATTTGAGATTTTATAAATTTATATTGTTCTTCTTGTACTTTGTTTTACATATATAACTAGAATAGAATCCGCGCCATGTACGGTTAAGTTTCATTTTAATAGTTAAACATTTATTTTATTTTATAGATTGTTTAAGTTTGTTGTTTCTATCTTCTAGAAGAATTGTACGTCGTCACAAAGTTCTGAATATCTAATATAAGTATTCGTATATGAAGTAACGTCGAGAAGTTTACACCAACTTTAACTTTAAATATGTCACTTTGACCTGGTAACCTTAACCTTAATTTTTTATCCAGTTTCATATGGTTTAAGATCTTTTAGAAAATTAATTTTATATGATTAATTTTGAATATGTTTTTACGCTTTTTAATTGAATATATTAGTGAATATATGATATGCTAAAAATTAGATTTAATATATATAGTTCCATTTATAAGTGATTAGTTTTTGAAAAAAAATTATAAACATCAAGGAATGTAAGATATGTAAATTTTTTATTATGTAGATGTGATTTTATTTTCGAAATACATAGTGGGTTGGTTTCGGATTAATGACTAATTTGATTTAAATTGGTTAAAAATATTTATGATAAATTTCATGTATAAATAAATATGTTATATCATTTAATATAAATAATTTAGATGAACATGTGTTAAATAGTCCAAAATTAAAATATAACACATTAAAAGTAAAATATTACTCAAATTTAATAGATTAGATATATTATAATATATTTTATTTAAAATATAAATAAATATTTAAAAGAATTCTAACAAAATCTTTTTTTAATATACTTTGAAAATAATTATTTTAATTTGTAATTGTCAGTAAAATATAATTAAAATATTTTATATTTTTTTTAAAAAAAAAAATTAAAATCAAAACTGAATTAATGTTAATTTATAATTATATTTTAGTGATAATTATAATTTATATTAATTAATTACGAAAATAAATTTTAAAAAGATTCTAAAAGATATTGTTAGAATTTAGAAAAAACTGTTTAATTTCTTTTGATTAAGATACTCAAAGATATTATAATTAAATTATGTATATTTTAGGTAATTTTCTAATAGATGGTCCAAATAAAAATATCACAGATAGAAAAGTCATAGGAATCTAATTTAATAGTAGATGGTTTACGTTTATAAGTAACTAGGTGATTATCCCAGCATAAATATCAATATTAACAAATAAATATATTACAATAAATTAATTGATATTTAAAATTGCTAAAGTTTTACTAAAAGGTTAATAAATTTTTACTTTTTTCTGAAATTTTACTTATTTTTTCCTTCAAATTTAAAGTTGTATTAAAAATCACAGATAATATTAGTTAACGAGTGCAAAACGAAATGATGATACGGTCTAAGAGAAACGTAGCATTGCCACTTTTTCAACATAACGAGAATTTGGAGTAAAAATAAAGATTTTTCACTGAACATTCTTAGAAAACCTATAAAGACTTTGACAGTATCATTTTGCTCGGAAAAAAGGTGTCTGGATCTATATATAAGGGAAAAGTTCATGAAGGAACATACAATGTCGTTAAAAAGATGATTGTTACTAGGGTTAAAGGATGCATGGTCAATTCGAAGCTGAAGTTTAGTGCACTATCTAAAAGTTCATCATAGAAACCTTGTGATCATTTATGGTTATTGCATCACAATCATATTATTCGTAATTTGATATTCGGTCTTTTATAAATTTATAATGTTGTTCTTGTATATTTTTTTACATAGTTAAACTTTCTATGATGTTTTATGTTTTATAAGTAACTAGGTGATTATCCCAACAAAAATATCCAAATATTATATAAATAATTATTTACTTTTGTTTTGCTTTTAAATTTTGTATTTAACTTTAGATATATCTAAACCGAACCAATATAACCCAAATATGAATGATATATAGTTACTTTATTAATTTTAGGATGTGGTACAAATTAGAATCAAAACCAATACGTTATATCTGAATCCGATATGTACTTACAAATTTACCAGAATAAGACCTATGATATGATATAAATTATAACCAAAATTCAAAATATCTAACACGTATTCCAAAGAATAAGCTTAATGTTTGTTGGAATAATCAATAATAATATGTGACACTATATCATTAAATATTCATAGTAACTAATTATTAATATTTATTTTATTAAATATATATATATATATATATATAATTTTAATACTCTATCTATAAGAGATATTATGTATTTGACGAACGTTTTGAAGAATTTATTTCTTGCATTTGGGTTAAAGTAAAATTTCATATTTATACGGATTTGTTGGCATATATAATTCTTTTTTATATTAGTAAATAAAATATAATTGATTAGTTATTCAAATTTAGTGTTAATATAAACTGAACTGATTATTTTTTTAAAAACAATAGATTAGTTATGTAGTTTCTTAATTTTAGGTTAGTGTATATATTTAATAATTAAGTTAGATAAAAGTAAAAATAATAGAAAAATTAGGTAAATGTAATGATTCAACCTAAACTATTTGTAAGTAGATAATTAGAGGAAGCAAAAGAAAGACAAAAAGGGTTTAATGAGTAGAAAATCACCTCACGTGTTGTGATGTGCAAAAACCCATCACCATGTGTGTTAAATCATTTTCATTTTGACACGAGAAAAACAGTCTTGACACGAGATTGATCTTTCTATTACAATTATCTCTTCTCTATAGAGATTGTTCAGACAAAAGTTCTGTGACGCAGAGAAGTTTCAATTGCCAAATCTTGTAATGCACAACATGGCAACACTATGAGATGCTCCTCACGTATTGGTCAAGTGCAGTGTTGAACAACTCTGACCTTAAAGACCCAATGAAAACATAGTCAGGACAATACGGTTTGCTGCTTGATGCAATAAGAAGACGTTATTCATTGAAGCTTACTTGATTGGAGATCCTGGGTTGTAGATAGGATTTTTCACCACATATTCAACGTATAAACCATAGATGTACTTTAGGGACTCGCGTAAATCTCCAGTCTTTGGATGAGTTACTAAGATAATCTGCAAAAGGAATATAAACATGGTGTGGTTTAAGCATCTAAACAACTCTTGGAATCTTCACTCATGAAGTTTGCTTCAAGCTAATATCTCATCTTGAAAACTCCATTCATGTGTATGTATATCCATATAAGTGAATCAAGGCAGCCAAGCTCATTTTTTACCCATAACTTTTTTGTTAGAACAACTCAAAATCCGACCAACACCATAACTAAGCATTACATTCTGTCTAAACAATAATCATGCGACATAGGAAGAACTAACCATACGACGCAACAATAAGGTTTCAGTCATATTAATTACATCTGAAACTAGACCCTAAAAGCATGGAACCTTAGTTATGCAGTCAGCAACCCCCCAAGATACATCTTTCAAACACACATCAATCTCTACAGAGACATGAATCAGCTCAACTAGTTTTTAACTCTTAGAACTTACTAATTCCATTCTAATAAACACATTATGTTTGACATCTGTCTGAATTTCTCTGGTTTCACAATCATCTTCTTAGTTCTCATATTCTTATATATCAATCTTCACCCACACCTCATGATCGTTGAAACATATCAATTTCTACAGAGACATGAACCAGTTCACCAAGTTTTACTCTTTTAACAAACAACTTACTAACCACTTTTTATCATTACACAACATTATGTATACTCTGGTATATCACATTCAGCTTCTTAGTTCCCATATTCTTACATATCAATCGTGACCCTAATGCTAGCTCAAACATATCATCAATCTCTATAAAGATATGAATCAGCTCAGCTAGTTATACTATTATCTAATCCTGTTTTTCAAACACGACATTATGTTGACATCTATGTCTGAACACAAGTTTTCAAATTCATCTTCTTATTCCCATATTCTTACATATCAATCTCCTTCATATTTCCAGTGTTCTAAAAATGGGTCTTGCCGGTTAGGCGGCAAATCAGATCTAAATGAAACAATTTTTCTAAATCAATTTTTTAAAATTAGTCTAAAAGCTCAAAAATCAGTCTAGACGTCCGCTCAAACAATAACTCTCTATAGAGTGTGCCTAACAGCGCGATTTCTTGACCATTGATATCCTCAAAAGACCAGTCTAGGTGTCCGCCCAAACAATAACTCTATATAGATTGCCTAACCGCCGCCTAGCGGTTGATATTCTCTAACATAGACACAAAGACAATGACTTTGGGGATGAATTTACAAGAGAGAGTTGTTGTCATTACATTGTGAATCTAACCTTAATACCAGAAGGAGTCTCCATGAAGCTAAGCTTGTAAGTATTAGTACAAAAGCTATGGAAAGAGCACCCTTGTCCTGGCAACTGTGGAACCCCTAGATTCCCCTTATCCGCACTGCAAATCACATGGATACATCCAAAACTGATCAAATCAAACCATCAAAAGGGATCTAAGGGATGATGAAATCACTAACTTGACGGGATCCATCTTGGCGGTGAGTGATTTGAGGGAGAAGAGAAGACCGAACATGAGTTTGTGATCTTGCTGGGGGTTGAGCGTGTGAAGAGGCCTGTTCCATTCTTTGTAGAGGAGACAAACTCCGTTACGGTTGAAAACGTACATCATGTGCGCGTTGTTTCCACTCGCTGTCGGAACCTGTGGCGACGGACTTATCTCGGATCCACCGAAGAACTGCATCGTCTCCGTGAGATCAGAGGAAATTGTGTCCAGCTTCCGACGAATCACAACAGTTCAATAATCATTCTCTATTTGGGCTTTTTATTGGGCCTTTTTAATTAAAATAATTAAAACAATGGATTCAAACTGGACAACAATAATAGCCGGTTTGATATACTGTTTGACGACAGACAAAATCACATATATAGTTCTTATTCTTAGTTGACTAGTTCATATATGATAGGGCCCATTTTCACTTTTTATCAAAATAAATTAATTTATGTCATTTTTTGTCAATATTTAATTTAGAGAAATCACTTAGAATATCTCATTTTAGAATTCTTCACCAAATAGTTCTCGAAAAATGATCAAATTATGTTTCATTAAAATATAAATGTATATTTATATTCATAGCGTAAATAATCTAAACTTAAAGTTTATCATTAAGTGATGGAGTTTTGAAATAGGTGTAATTTTTTAATAAATAAATAAATAACTACTAAAAGTCTCAAAATAAAAAATTTAAAAAGAGTATTATTTTTGTATTTCAAAAAGTTTTTTTTTAATTTGAAAAATTTACAAATATTTCAAATTTAAAAACATATAATTCGAAACTATTAAAAATATACTTCATTTTATTATTTATTTTATATTTTTATAATATTATTTGAGAAGCTTAATATACCTATAATCAAAATACCCAAGCAAATTTAAATTTTCATTTTTAATATTATTTTTTAAAGATTATTTTACCTTTTAATAAATCTAAGGTATGAAATTATTTAGAATTTATAAAAAAAAAATTATTGTAAATATTTATAAGCATTCGCGAGTTTTCATAATTTATCAGTTATACTTATATTTATGTATGTAATTTCCTATTGATCATCACTTTATTTTTAATATTTTTTAAAAAAATTATATCATATTATAAAAAAATTATGAAAATACTTGCATTAAGCGATAAATAAAAATAATTTGATTTGACTTAATTAGAAAAAAAATATTTATATTTTCGTTTGAATTTGAAAGAATATACATAACTCAATATACTCACAAAATGAGTAACTCCAAAAATTAATTTATTCCAAAATCAAAGATCTAACTACACAAGAACACATAATTCGTATAATTTTATAATAATAATTTCTTTGTTTTTGTACATATAAATTACATGATGACTCAAAACATATTAATATAAAAAATTTTTTTAACCAATTGTTATAATTCAGTTTTTTGTAAAATTTATAGATATGCATGAGACTTTACAATATTATCGTTATATTCATCTATGTAATTTTTAGTCAAATACTTTAGTTTATTTCTATTTCATTTAAGTTATACATAATTTTACTAAAATATATTTGCATATCAAGACGACAAAAAACCTAAATTCAATTATTGATCCAAATACAGTATTAATTAAAATTTTAGTATAATTAAAATAAAAGTATTATAATTGAAGTCGGAAAATACAGTATTGATCCAAAAACAATCAAACCAAGTAGCTATAACATATCCAAAATCACATGTCCTATTGAACCAATATAATATTATTAATATAAGTTATACATATAAATTATAAACTGATTTAAAATTAAAAATAAATATAAATTAATTATTATAATATTTTTATATAAATATTTATTTACGTGCATGAGTACATGAAAATCACCTAGTTTATATAATATAAAGCAAAAGATATAAGAGTATTTTCTTTCTTTAATGGAATATCTTCTGATCATTTTCTCGTTGAGGATTTCTTTGGGACAAAAACTAAAATTTTGTTATTTAAGAGAATTATCCATTAGTTTATGTATTTCAAAAATAAAATTTGTTTTATTCTAATACAATACAATCATAATTCTTATTGTTTTGTTTGTTTACTTATTTAACAAAATGGTTTTTTTTGTCGACTAACAAAATGGTTTTTTTGCTTGGCTAGAATAAGATGTCGTCAAAAAAAATATCAAAAAAAAGAAGAACAGTCAAAATAAAAATCAGTTATACAAAAAAGCCCAATAATCTCTACCAAAGTGACTACGCCCAATAATATTATTGTTTTGGACCAAGGAAGCCAAGGATAGCACATTTCCAGTCGAAGTTAACAAAATTCCTGTTTTCGAAGATTGCAAAAAGATGATTTTGTGTAACATTAGTAAGCACAATGGAAATTTACAGTCTACCAACAAAAACCGAAGAAAATTTAAACTAAATGTTGTTGGGTCCACTCAAAAGTGGAACCCTCCAAAAATAGGCGTATGCCACTTAGCATGGAGAACACACGGTATTCTTTAGTAAAAGGCGAAAGAATAGTTCGCTTTGTGCTCACCCCATGGCTGCGTGATTATCCAGGGAAGACAAAATCTCTATTCATAATACAACTTCTTCTGCTAACTGCTCTTAGTTCTCCGAGGTGGGACTCTACAAACTAAAGACCAAGTAAATGTCGCCTAATTACTTAAACGGTTAAGCCTCTTCTTGGGCTTATTTAAGCCTGAAATAATCTCGGCCTTCAAACATAAAAATAGTGTCTTTAGCAAGCACCATATTAGGAAATGTCATCTGTCAAGTCTCACTATTATGCTAATGGAGTTTCTCCAACTAATTTGTTAATGCTTTGGCCAATGGGGGTTTCTTCAGGCTTCTTTAGGGATTGATGATGCTGATGAAACGTACTGCCTCGTTATCTATAATATGGAAGGATCTTGGGCTTGCTGTGTCTGTTCTACAGTTTTGGTATCATGTGGTTGTTCCACAATGTGACTTCTCACTCAACATTGACTTGCTTTGCTAAAAAAGCATGTTCTGTTTTATATAAAATTTGTTAATGAATGAAACTAAATCCCACATCGGTAGTTGGAGAAATAATTAAGTAATATACAAAGGGTTAGGGGTAATCAATTTCTCGTCATTTGGTTTTAAGTTCGAAGCTCATGATAAGCCTCAATTTAATATGGTATCAGAGATCACCCGATCTTGTGCCACTTCGTGGATTTTGTTCCCACAGTTGCCCACACATGAGCGTGAAGAGGAATGTTAATGAATGAAACTAATTCTCACATTGGTAGTTTGAGAAATAATTAAGTAATATATAAAGGGTTATGGTCAATCTAATTACCGTCAATTGGTTTTAAATTAAAATCTCATGATAAGTCCGAATTTAACATGGTATCAGAGCCATCCGAGGTTGGGCTTTTCCGTGGTTGTTGTTCCCACAGTTTCCCACACATGAGCGTGAGGGAGGAGAATGTTAATGAATGAAACTAAGTCCCACATCGGTAGTTGAAAAAATAATTAAGTAATATATATAGCCAATTCACTTACCGCCAATTAGTTTTAAGTTGGAAGCTCTTGGTAAACCCGAATCTAACAAGTTTCTTGTAAATCAAGACGCTACTTAGTACAAATCAAAACCAAAATAAGTCACTGAAAGAAAGATCCCTAATATCAAAAGTAGCTATTGGATCCTAACACCAAACAGCATAAACCCTCCTTTCTTCTCCTCTGGTTTGGTTTCTTCATCTTCTAACTCTGAGTTAAACAAGTCTTTTATTTTCATTTCTTCGCTATGAACCATTTTGTTTTCTTCCTTGGGAGCCAAGAAACCCTTGTGATCAACATCAATCATCAAGAAGCTCTTGCTTTGTCCTTGTACATTACTCGGGACATCACAAGAGTAAAAGACTATAACATCTTTCTCCTTGAGATTCTTCTCCTTGACGAAACCATTCCATCCTCTAGTGAAGACAAAGCTCTGGCTACTTCCTCCAGTAACAATACCTAAACTTCCATTGTCTCATCGCTCTATCATAAAACACAACCTCAACATCTTCACCATCTTCTTGATCGTCGCTTATGAAAGGTAAATGCTTCACTGCATACTTCTTTGGTATCACAAGCCTATTCAGTTTCCCAACATCGCTCGGTGTCAGTTCCTTGTGAAAAAGCTGCGTGCAAGAGAAACACCTGTTTGGTTCTTGTACTAGACTATGTTTTGATCCCATGATGTTGAAGCTAGACATCCTAGATCTCGACAGGACATGATCCCTGAACTTGTGTTGGTAAGAACCGTCTCTGATCATGTTCAACACAGCTTCCGTTGTGTAGAGAACTTGAAAGTCAGGTTCGTGGACCGTGAGTTCAGACCAAGGGAAGTTCCTGTGCGAGTTAGCATCAAAGCTTCTGAGCTTGATAGATGCGCTATCATAAGCCGCGGCCGCTTCAGCAGCGGATTTGAAAGTCCCGAGCCAGATCCTTCTGTGCTCTGCGTATATCTGAGCACCCCAATGACCGTTCTGCTGCTGAACCACGCCCTTGTATTTTGTTGTTGCCGTGTTGGACAAGGCAGTTCTTGTAGGTTTCATGCGTTTGGCTAGATCCAGGACAGAGTTACTTGAGCTTGAAGTCTCTGTTGTTGTCTTGGCTTCATTGCTTATCTCGTGGAGGGTAACCATAGCTAAAAGAAACAAAAACAAAGAGACACAGAGAGAGAGTTTACAGCAGAGAATCAAAAAGAAAATAGAGTGCAATATTATGTTTACATGTTGTTTCATTATCGTTGATTCTTTAGAATGTTACAGTTTCCATACTTGTTCTTGTTTCTAGTTTCTTGACAGAGTAATTAATTATACCAGAAGCTATTAGTGGTAAGTTGCCTTGTTAATCAGATTCTTTTTTGTCAGATTTATTTTCTTGGTAAAAAGGTAAAATTTCCTTGTTGATTAAGACAGAACATATTATTAGTTACAAATTTGTGTCTTAATTTGGACATTAGTAGCGAAACTTATATCCTCATGTCATGTGGTTTCTTGTTTTTTATTTATTTTTTGATTTATTTTTATTTTTTATTGTTCCGAGATATCCAATGGGTCGAGATATAACTAGGGGTGGGCACGAATCTAATATCTCCATAATTTTCAGTATTTGTGATTTGCTTCGTATCTTACGGATATCTGATTTTCCGATTTGCTTTGCTTCGGATAAATACGGATATCCAGTTTTCCGGATATCCGGTTTTCCGGATATCTAGATTTTTTTGAGATATTTGCGAATATTTACGGATATCTCATTTACTTTGTTTAATACAAGTTAATTAAGAAAAACAATAAAATTTTGTTTTCAAAAAAATATTTTTACATAATATAAAATGAAAAATAAATGAAACTATATATTCCAGAAATCTCTAAAATTAATCAAATTTTCTTATAAACACACAAATTTTTTGAATTTTTTTGTTTTTATAAAAAATTTATAAGTAAATATTTTTTGAATAAAATAATATGTTAAAATAATATTTTTATAAAATTATACATATAAAAACTATATTTATTTATAAATGTACATCTATTTGTATAATGTCAGATCGGATATCCGGTTCTAATTTTTTTAGTATTTGTGGTTTGATTCGTTTATAACGGATATTAACTTTTAGTATTTGCTTTGCTTCGATGACTTACGGATAACCAAATTTTACGGATCGAATCGAAACGAATAACGAATCGAATCAAATTTAACGGATAAAATGCTAAACCCTAGATATAACTAATTAATTTTTAGATATCTTCTATCGACTCCAAACAGATCAAGTTGCTAGCAAAGAAAATTAGATGCTTTTCTCGCCAAGCCACAAAAACAAATAATCTGGGAGTAAGATTTCGTATCCACAAACCTTACGATTTTTACCAGGCGCCTTAATCACCCAACCACACTTTTTTTGTTAATTTTCTGGTTCTTGTTACATCTAAAAAACTATTGATTAACATTTGAATGTATCTTTACATGCATACATATTCAAATACGAAGACCATTATATTCAAAATTAGTGCAAAAATCTATATTTTTATTCCAACCAAGGGTGGCACAGAAAATACAAGGAATTATATTACAGATATCATAGGTTAACAAAAAAAAAAAAATACAGATATCATAGGTTAACAAAAATAATAATAATATATATATATATATATATGAACAAGAAAAGAACCATATATATGTGTACATAACCATATATTGTGTGTACAGTAGGGCTATGCATTTTTTTTCTTGATTCGATTCGGTATTCGTTTCGATTAGATCCGAGAAATTCGGATAAGTCATCGCAATATCCATTAAAAACGAAGCAAACCACAAATACTAAAAAAATTAGAGCTGAATATTCAATATGCTCCGACTTTATACAAATAGATGTATATCTAGAATTTTATACACCTATTATTTAACAGATCATTTTAATAAGTTTATTTAAAAAATACTTATAAAATTATTAAATTAAGAAAGAAATACAAATTTATATAAAAGTAGATTTTTTCTAAAATTTTGTGTGTTTATAAAAAAAATTGATTAATTTGAAAAATTTATGGAACATTTAGTTTCATTGATTTCTACTTTTTATTTAATATTATCTAAAAAATTTTTTTGAAAACAAATTTGAATATTTTTCTAGATTTAGTTGTATTAAACAAAATGTATAAAATATCTGTAAATGTCCGTAAATATCCAAAAATAATCCAGATATCCAGAAAGGTGGATATTTGTATTTTTCCGAAATTAAGTAAATCAGAAATCCGTAAACTATAAACCAAATCACAGATACTGAAAAATACGGTATTATTTTATATATTTTCACCCCGAGTGTACACATATATGAAAGATACCTCGACGATAAATATTGCTACAAGACGAATAATTTAAAAAGAACTTCGTGTAAATACTATATATTTTTCGTATATACTATGGTCTGTAGTTTTATTTATGGGACTGAGTTCAGTGTTTCACATTCACATGATGGAGCAGCTTTGTTGGTTCGTGACTTCGTGGCAACAATGTGGGTGTGGCCCACCTCCCCAGCTATCGTAAACGGGCCTCCTGGAATACCCGTACTGTTGGGCCTCGTAGTACGGCCCAAAGTGACATGCCGGATTCATTGGTATCAGTTGGGGAATCGGAGCTGGAGCCTGAGCCACCGGAGCTGGGACCTTCTCGGGCTCTTTGGGCTTCTCAGAATATTGGGCCTGGGCTGGAGTCTGCTTGGGTGGTTCGAGGATGACGATGGACTTAATAGAACCGTCTCCTTTGTAGCAAAGTTTGTTCATAAGCTTCTGAGGATCGTAACAAACCACCTTGATGATGATTGTGTTAGTCTTCTCATCGAACAGTTCGTCTCTTATTTCTTGTTTTTTTTTTTGTAACAACAAAAAGAATTATATTATTCACCAAGATTTATACCATTTTCAACCAAAAATAATTCAAAGAGGCATAGAGAAACTCACGAGGGAATTTGCGGAGAGCTTTCTTGGCCTTTTTGTAGCATTTGGAACATGCTAGATCGACCGTCAACTTCATTATCGTTACCTATTATTGTTCATATCATGTAATTTGATCACTTTATAAGAAAAAATAGGAGAAGTAATATGAAAATTCAGATCTGGAAAAAGTAAATTAGGATAAAGTACCTTCTCCCCCATAGCTTGGGAGTCTGAGAAATCACAAGTAGGTGACTAAGAACAAAAGTTTTATGTGCATATTCTATCTTGCAAGATCTACATATACAGAAAAGAAGACACGTCTATTTCTTTCCGTTGTCAAAATATCTTTAAAATAATTATTTTTTTTTGACACCAAGAGATTATATTTATGTCGGGCAATATGAACAGGAGTAAAACTTTAGCATTCCAATTTTTGTTATATGATCAAATGTTTAATAAAGTTGATTTAACTATTTATTTTACCAAAGTGTAATTATTTTTTTGTTATATATTCGATTAAATTCAAAAGTTAAGCGTAATATGCTGGAATAGTGGAATGGTAGGTGATCTATTGAGAAGTAATTCATGATACTGTGCAAGTAAGAACAAAACACAGAGAAATGTCATATGGTGATTGCAGAGTCACTAAACAAGTCTATGGAGCCTAAGAAAAACTAACGCACCGCCCGTCGCAATGAGGTCCACATGCTGAGTGAACGGGCGTGGGAAACCCATTAACCGTGAGTGTTTTGGGCGTTACAAGTGGTTTCAAAGATGGTTAGCCATCTTGTTTCTGACCAGATAAGCATCTTGAGATATGTCGTGGTGTGCAACGAAGATGTTGTGCTCTGTGAGTGGGTCAAATTGTAACATCCTGATTTCTGGTATATGATGAAAGGTTTAACAGAACTGATTTGGCTACCTATGTCACCAAAGTACACTTATCTTTTCCGTGACACAACCATTTAAAACTCCAGAGTTAAGTGTGCTTGTGATGGAGTAGTGGAAGAATGGGTGACCTATCGGGAAGTGACTCGCGATATCGTGCGAGTGAGGCCAAAGCATGGGAAAATGTCATATGGTGATTGTATGGTTAGTAAAAAAGTCTATCAGACTTTAGAAAAATTTATGCACCACCCGTCGCACTGAATTGGACCCACAGGCCGAGTGAGCGTGTTTGGGAAGCTATTATCCGTGGGTGTTCAGGGAGTTAAAAAACCAACTAACAAAACATAAAACCCTATAAAAAGCATGTGCAATCTCAGTTAAAGAATTTATTATTTGGTTTTGCGTTCTCCGGTTAAAGAAAATCTTGAAAGCTCCTAAAATCTTTATTGCATGGATGCTATTTCTGTCAGTTCAATTAAGAAGTTAGACTATGTTGTTGGTTTTTGAATCATCGAAAAGAATATATTTACAATCTGTTTCGAAATGTTGATATGGTGAATATTAGTGCATAGTCTCCATAGCCCAAACCAGTGTTTCAAGTTCTGTATATGAAGGTGGCAACTGTTTTCCTTTATTTCGCATCCCCAATAGTTGCTCTTTTCGTGACTCATCATTCCAAACCTCAACCACAACCACTATATTATAAATCAGAAGTCTATGATCCATATACTAAACAAATATTCTGTAAGCATGAAGAGTTGAGGTGTCATTGCATGTTGTTGTGAATGAGTTACTGCTATGATTTTTGTATTGACATCAAACCATGCACTATATTCACCTTAACATGTTTCGCCAGTTTTAGCGGGTCCTTTATGATCTTTTTGAACAATTTATCATTAGGCGCTTTCCAATTAACTATGATCATCAGAGCCGTGCTTCGGTGAGAGCAAACGAACCACTCTCTCAGGGCAACATATTTTTATAAAAAAATTAAGGGCATCATCTTAGACTAATCTTAGGTATAGTGGGCATGTTTGTTTCACCATACAGATGAGTCATTCGTATAGAGATGAGAGTTTTGTTTTTTTAGGCACTAAAAGTACAATCCATCTAGATGACTCATCTCAATGACATTAAAATTCCAGGCTTAATATTAAAGTCTATCCAACTCAACCAATTTGGGCCATCTAGATAGAGATGGTTCTGTAAAAATAGTATAATGTCTATTATACCACTTATATATTTAACAAATTAAAAGCTTAAATCTAATATCATTTTTTCACTCACGAAAAATGACAAAACTTTATTTTTCCACTAAAATAAAAAATATATTTTTCCGTTAAAACCACAAAAAAAAATCCCCGCCAAAAGCGGAAAAACGCATTTCCCGCCAACAACGAAAAAACACATTTCTCCGCCAAGATCTCAAAAACACATATTCCCGCCAAAACCCGCAAAATGCATTTTCCTGCCAAAACCGACAAAACACATTTTCCCCCCAAAATCAGCAAAATGCATTTTCCCGTCAAAACCCACAAAACATACTTTTTGCCAAAACCCATAAAACATATTTTTCTGCCAAAAAAAAAACACGTTTTCCCGCCAAAATCGTAAAACGCATTTTCCCTCCAAAAACTGCAAAAATGCTTTTTACCGCCAAAAATGTAAAAACACGTTTCACCGCAAAATCGTAAAAAGTGTTTTCCCGCAAAAAACATGTTTTCTCACCAAAACCATAAAACGTGTTTTCGCCAAAATGTGTTTTCCCGCCAAAATGCGTTTTCCCACCAAAACCGCAAAACATGTTTTCTCGCCAAAACCACAAAACATGTTTTCTCGCCAAAACCACAAAAAGTGTTTTCTCACCAAAACCGCAAAAAACGTGTTTACCTGCCAAAACCGCAAAAACGTGTTTTCCTGCCAGAACCGCAAAAACGTGTTTTCTTGACAAAACACGTTTTCCAGCCAAAACCGCAAAAACGCGTTTTCTCACCAAAACCTCAAAAACGTGTTTTTCCGCCAAAACCGTAAAAACATGTTTCTCGCCAAAACCGTAAAAACATGTTTTCTCGCCAAAATCGTTAAATGTGTTTTTTCCGCAAAAACCCAAAACATGTTTTCCCGTCAAAACCGTAAAACAAGTTTTCTCATCAAAACCGTAAAGACGCGTTTTCTCGCCAAAATCACAAAAAATGTTTTCCTGCAAAAATCGCTAAAACATGTTTTCCTTCTAAAACTTTAAAAACGCGTTTTCCGCCAAAACGTGTTTTCCCACCAAATCCGCAAAACGTGTTTTCTCGCCAAAACCGCAAAACATGTTTTCCCGCCAAAACTGCAAAAGAAAAGAAGCATTTTTCCGCCAAAACCGCAAAAACATGTTTTTCCGCTAAAAGCAAAAATTGTGTGTTTCTTGGCAAAGCGCGTTTTCCCGCCAAAAACTTAGAAACATATTTTTCCTCCAAAACCGTAAAAACATTTTCTTGCCAAATCCGTAAAAACATGTTTTCCTGTAAAAACGCAAAATCATGTTTTTCGACAAAAACCATAAAATACGTTTTCCCGCCAAAACCGTAAAAAAAAATAGTTTTCCTGCCAAAACTGCTAGTACCTCAAAAGTTTGTTTTCCCGCCAAAGTTGCAAAACATGTTTTCCACCAAAATAGTGAATATTTATTTTCTTCTAGATCACAAAATGATATTTCTCTTCGAAACCATATTTTAAAATAATTATATTTAGATATTTACTAAAAATAATATAGTGAAACAGAAATAAAAATGAATAAATCTAAATAAGGGTATATCAGTAATTTGTGTACTAAATTTATCGAGATAGTGATAAAGAATAAAACATAAGTCCATTTAGATGATTTATTTAAATGATCCATTAGGATGGATAAACATATAGTCGTAATAATATATGAATGGATCATTTAGATGAATTATGTAAATAAATCATCTAGATGTAGATGAGAGATGATGAAACAAAGAACCTCAATATAGGTCAAGGGTATAAAGTTATTTAAGAAACAATAGTTTATGTGATGAAAGTATTGTGGTGATTAAAATAGAAAAAAATTGGAAGTATGATAAAAACTTGAGTTTTTTTATATAACAAAATGAAAACAATTACTAATTATTAGAAAATAGTTAGAGCTGCTTTCGAAATATTTTCATGCTAAAACAGATAAAACTGTACCATTTGTTTGAGTATTGCATAAAAACATTGGCTGATTTAATTATTGTATCTATGAATCTATTTAAAAAAATTTGATTTGTAAAAATAAAATAATATTTTTTGTAATTAATATTTTGTTTGTTAGTTTAATTTATAATCTATAGTAATAGGTATTATTAATTATAATGGAAATTTTTTTATGAATTTTTTTTCTATCGTTTATGGTAGCTATAAAGGTTCCCACAGCTCTGATGATCATTAGTATATTTTGAAGTGTATTTTGTATAGAAAATATATTTTCGAAGTTTCTGAAAGCATAGTGTACAATACAGTATTTAACTTCTTACACAACTGGTAATTACGAAAATGGGACTCGCATTTTTCAAAGCGTGTCCTTGTAGTTGTAGTGGTCCAAATTTCTCTAATAATATCAATATGTTTCTATGGTGCTAAAAGATATACCGACGTCGATGAAATGGCTTTAAATGGACTGTTTGAATTTGATGTTTCCATAAAGATTCTACCAAGCAAAGAAAGAAAAGGCCGACGATGATAGAATCCAATTTTCTGACCTGAAAATTAAAAAGAAAAAGTGAAAAGATACAATTCGATAATGAGATCATTATTTGATATTTCTTGATTTGTAGTTTATAAACCACTTGTCCATGATTTATTTTTTAATCTTTTATTTCCAACCGAATAGCTCCTTTAAACATTGTTGGCAATTGCACTAATGATTTAACAGCAACCTGAACTGGTATTTTACCAAAAAAAAACTGAACCGGTTCTGGTTCAGTTAATAAGTGGTGATTAAGGCTAAGCAAAAAAAATCTGTAAGGTTTGATTCGATTCGTTCTTCATTTCGATTTGAACCGAAAAATCTGAATATCTACGAAATAAATTAAATACTAATATGAAATATATGTAAGAAACGGATCAATATATATATATATATATATATATATATATATATATATATATATATATCTTAAATCAATTATTACATTTTATGTAAGTTTTAAAATATTTTTATGGAAAATTTGCCAAATATGACTCAAAACTTAATTTTAACCCCAAACGTATACCCAAACTTAAATCCAATGCAAAAACAGCCCAAAAAACTAATATAAATAACAATCGACCCCTATGACCAAAAAAAAAATAGAATTCATTTTCATGAATATAATTCCATAAAGTCTTCTGAGGTTTTCTATGTCTTCTAAGATTCCGTAAGTCTTCTCATATATTACATAATAATTTATAAATTTATTAAAAATATTTTGATATGGAAAAAATTGAAATCATGTAATTATAAATAAGGTAACTCTCTCAAATGGACATTTTTGAATTTTTTGTCACAAATATAGAACTTAAGAGAAAGAAGAACCAAAATAAACCTTTTTAATTTTGAAAATTTTAGTTTTTTTTTTTTAATTTTAAAATTTCACCTCCAAAACCCCACCCAATAACTCTAGTTCGGGTTCAGTTATTTCGGATCAAATCAGGTTCAGATATTTGGATTTTGAAAAAAAATATAGTTCTTCATTTTTCAAGTTTTTTTTAGTTTCTTGTAGTCTCAATTTTACCGTCAATTAATTGGAATTTTTAATTTTTAATAATTTTGACGATTAACAGGTTTAGAGATAAAAAATTGAAAACAAAAAGACAATAATTTAGTTATTTTTATAGATTTTGAAATGCAATTTTTGTTAATGCATGAAAGAAAAAACTTGACATACATTTTAAGTGAGTACTAAATTACTTTGTCCATAATTATATGTATATTATTAATAAAATTGAGTCATAAACAACAACAATATAAATATTTTGATAAAATAAGAGAAATAAATTAGAAATATATGATTAATTATAGATATATTCGGTTATTTTGAGATATCCATTCGGATTCGAATATCCAATTTCTCCTAACTTAATATATTTTCAGGTATTTTGCTTGCTACTTCGGGTCGGGTTAGGATACGAGTTCGGGTATCGGGTAAAATGCCCACCTTTACGGTAAAGATTAGTTTTCATCATAAAAATATATATGCGATTTGTTTTTTCATGAAAAAATGAGTTTATCCCTAATAAACAAATTAGACAATTGGAGTTCTACGGCATGCATATCATATTTCTCTAATATGTCTATAATACGCACACGGAGCTACCCAAGATATATATGCTTGAGAATATATGTTTCTTAACTATAATTAAATTTGAATTTTTAATTGGATCTAAGCTACCATCTATGTACAATTCAGTTCTACAAAATTTATGATTCAGCTCAAGTAATTGTATTTTATATCACTCATAAATGCGGCAATCTTCCTCCCTAAGAAAACTATGAATCGTGGAATACAAAACTTCAAACCCCCTATTCTAAGGGACACTATGTAGCTTTTAACTATTACTGTAACAGCAAGTTCAAAAAAACTATTACTGTAACAGCTAGGTACATCGTACATGATATTCTGGTTTTCTATTTAAATCTAATTTCTTGCTAGTAATATATGTTGAAGTTGATATATTTTCTTTCAACACTAAGTTTCAATAGAAATGTGGGAGCCGAAATTTAAAATTATTTATAGTATTTTAAAAGTGTATTTGAACCGCACAGTCTAATTAAATCGTCGATAAAGATATAAATTGGGGATAGAAATAACTGTTTATATTCAAACATTTACAAACTATCGTTTTGCATATAAAAGCTTTTAAATAATTATATTATTAAATTTGTTGGACTCAGTGACAAAATAGTATTGAAAATATGTCTAAAATGAAATTTCGCTCATAATTTTGTTGATTAATTTTTATCAATATTCTTTTACTAATGTGATATAAAAAATAATTAAGACGATAGATGATATAATGAACTTTTCAGATGAAAACCACACATTTATTAATTTGAATAGGAGAAATGAAATTTGGTAAATTTGGTCCTCTGAAGTCTAAAAAAAAAAAATTAATGATAGTTTGAATCAGCTTACTTGCTGGATTCAATACTTCCCAATCATAGTTTTTTTTAATGTCTATTTTCATAGCACATCAAAGATATACTGTGTCTTTATGAATAATCGTTAACAAATTATGTTGCGAAAAGAACATCTTCTCCTTGAAAATGTTCTTTTCGCAACATAATTTGTTAACGATTATTCAAAAAGACACAGTATATCTTTGATGTGCTATGAAAATAGACATTAAAAATGCTTTTGACACAGAGTTCATTTCTTACATGATGGGGAAATAGACTTTCCTGAAATGTTGTTTATTTACTGGGTAGAGAAGTGCATAACATCAGCCTCTTTTTCAGTTTGTGTTAATGGTGAAAATGGAAGGATTCTTCACAAGTTATCGAGAACTAAGGTAAGGTTGTTTGCTATGGCTATCAAATAATGAAAAAAAGTAACTTCCTCAACCAATGTTTTCTTCTTCTCCTAATCCAGAACTAAAACATATCGCTCATGGTGTTAAGTAACGCAACAACCCATATGCATAAGTAGTGCTCAGCATTCGGGTTTTCGGTTCGGGTCAGTTCGGTTTATTCGGTTTTCATGTTGGGATGTTTAGGAACCGGACATTTTTCGGATCGGTTTGGTTCGGGTATATCGGATTCGTGTCGGGTTTCTATTTTTTTATGAAACCCGAAATGGAACCGAATTATAAATAATTCGGGTTTGGTTCGGGTTTAAAGTCCAAAAAACCGAAAATATCCCAAAAATCCGATCTAAACCTGAAAAAAATCAAAAAATATTCGGGTAGTTTGGGTTTTCTAAATATTTTTTATTTATAAATTATATTTTATATATATTAAAATTAAAAAATAATTAATATTTTTAATATATTCAAAATATTCGGATACCCGTTCGGTTCTCGGTTCGGTTTTGAATGTTTTGGTTTAGAAATATAGGAACCGTTCGGGTTTTTGTAATTTTCGGTCCGGTTTCGGTCTAGGTTTTTTCGGTTCGGTTCTGGTTCGGTTTTCGGGTTTAGGATAATATGCCCAGGACTATGCATAAGATTAGACAATGTAGAAAACAACCAAACCTACTTAACCCATGAAACAAAAGAGTCTGAAACACACTCGCTGACTTACAGTTACAGATAGAGAATCCCAAATATTGAGAGATGTGGAGACAAGACAACTCTCGAACCAAATCATACAATCAGAAACGTCTTCTCGGGCTTCGTGAACGTTGTGACCTCCCCGACCTGCAAACACCAATAACAACGATCAAAGGATGCTATGAATACAAGTTCAAATAACTTAAGAAACGATTGAAAGATTTGACATACACAATCTTAAATCTATATTAATACTACTCTCACTCACTCATATCGGTTATTAATTAGTACCCTTTGATACTACTGACTTAATCTCAACAAAAAGAATAGCAAACAACTTGGTTATGAGATGCAGTAACAAGATATTAGTATACAAACCTCATGTTCCTTCTCCTGTAAGATCCACCATTGTTTGGTCCATTGCTGAAGGCCCAGTCAACGCTGACATTCTTTGTAAGAATCTCAGCACCATTCATTGCTTTTATAGCACTCTGCGCCTCTTCACTTTTCTCGTATTCTATCAAAGCATAGCCCTTAACAAGAAGACAAAAATGAAATGGATAGAATTATTACAACTTCCACGACATACATTCACAAAATCTGAACTCGTAGACTCCCCTTCTGAAACACAGCTTCTCATTTCTGATACTAAACGAGATACATTGAGTAACTCATAACAAAAACGATTGTCATCTGAGCTAGAAAACAGTATTGCACATACAGAAGAAGATCACAAGTCTAGTATCCATCATGACAAAAGTCTAGAGTCACATTCTGAGACATAACTTATCCTTTCTGATACTCAACGAGATACCCTGCTGATTAACTCCTAGAAGTATGTCTAAGAGGAGTATCATCTGGACAAAACAGTATTGCACTCTACAGGCTATCACAAGTCTAATATCCATCATGACAAAAACTCTTAACATAGCAAAAGAAAATTAGCTTTTTAATACAGCAAACCTTACTAAACTACTAGGAACAAAAGGAGTATACCTTGACAAAACCAGTACGTCGATCAAGATTGAGATGCAGACTCTTAATCTCCCCAAAATCACCAAAAGCATTAGATATATCATCCTCCTGTGCCTCCTCATGAACTCCAGTAACCAAAACAATCCACCCCTCAATAGCTACACATACACCCACACATCAACACATCAACATTACACTTTCTCTTGCTTATAGAAACTATGTTAGCTTAAAGAAGTATCTAGTCACTGAAGCAAGTAACAAACTTTCTAGGTCAAATCGAATCCTAGGCACATGGGTACTTGAGAAACCCCTAAAACAAATCAACTACAGGCGAATCAAGAGCTAACATCGCTGAGGGCCAGGACCGCCATGGGAACCGAGAGATTCGAAATCACGGGAGGAGAGGCGGCGGTGGCGATCGGAATCTTTCTCCTCGCGAAATCCGCGGCCTTTGGTCTTCCTATTGGCTGATTCGTCGTTTGCTCCGGCGATAGCTGACCTAAGCCTCGGATGACCGGCGCGTGGGGAAAGATCAGCTGCTCCGAGGTCTTCGTCCATGAGGTCATCTTCCTCTGGCTCGAAATCGACTGCTTCAGCTTCTATGTTCGACATTACTTCCGCCGCCGCCGTCGTCGATGCCGATCGAATCTCTTTCTGCGAGTGGTTTCTCTTCTAGGGATGTAAACTGGGCCTTTGGTGGGCTTGTATTGGGCCTAAGCCTTTGATTTGTTTTTCTAACCGAGTTTCAGAGAGTTTGGGTCTTTTTAGAATCAACTGTATGGATTTTCATGATGGTATTACTATCGCTCATCTGAATCACTTTAGCTAATTAATTGTCTGATCTAATACAAACAACAATGTGTTATGTTTTCTTTTGCTTAGGTAGACACAAAGCTCTATGATCTCTAACATAAATTTGAGTTTAATAAATATAAATTATACAAGATAAAAGTTATATTATATGATTTTTTTGTTTAGAGTTGATGGTTTATGTTTATAAATTAAATAAAAGAAATTTAGCTTATTTAAATTACAAAATCTTTAAAATAAATTTTAATCAATGAGAATTATAAACAAAAATTAATCCATTTTCATTGGAAAACATCAAAAATTAACGAAATAGGTTAAGTAGATAAATTATTCTATTTAGATTCTTACATGATTATATTTTTTATGTATTAAAATAATAAAATAAATTATATATTAATAGATTTTGTTTAATAAAAAATAAAAAAATATGCATAAAATTATATATTAATAGTATTGAACATGATATATTAAGTTATATAATATAAACACTCAATAATAATAAATAATTTATCAATTTATCATAAAATTTAAATATAAATATCCGCGCGAATGCGCGGATTAAAGTCTAGTCTAATTTAAT